>CAJPEV010000649.1:0-102303 GCA_905338385.1 Darwinula stevensoni | reverse complement strand
CTACTTGAATATGAACCCACAGTCACGTTTTCTGATGGCGAATTTTCGCGGTGGAATGTGTAAGCTCAACGGTCATGACTATTGGCGCCAGGAGGATGACCCTGGAAGACTCTGCTCTATTTGCTCATTAAATGAGGTGGAAGATCAATACCATTTTCTTCTCGTATGCCCAGCATATGACTTTATTCGTAAAAACCTACCCAACTATTTCTGGCAACATTCCAGTCGGCAGAAGTTCGCCTCGCTAATGTCCTCCAGCAATGAAAATACACAGAAAGTGCTTGTCTATTTTCTAAGTCAAGCTTTTTCCCTAAGAAACGATTTCTCTTCTGCAAACACCCCATAAACACTTCCTTCAAATGTGTTCCCCATTTGTTTCCTTTACTGTGTATGCAATGCTTATTGCCGCACAATAAATCTATTCTATTCTACTTGAGAATGGCAGTGTCAATGTGCTTGGGGGCGACCATCTTGAAAGTTTTTTTTCAGTTGACCCAAAATTTAGTTTTACATAGAGAGTTTACTTAGGTATAATGTACTTAATACAAGTATTTGTTTATTATATCCACAGAGGCATGCATACCATTATGAGGTGGTAGCTGGCCAACATGTCCTCATGGCAAGGAAGGATCTACACGAAGGGAAGAATGGGAAGGCTACCTGCTTCTGTGCTGTTTACATGGGAGTCGATGAAGTGGAAACAAGGATCCTGGCGCTTCACAACGCCAAACTTGAATGAATTCCTTATGATGTACTTGATGTTGTAAGCTGTCCGGTTCTTCCTTCTTTTAACCCTTTGAGCCACGAATTTACAATTTCTGATGTCATAATTTTTCTTTCATAGAACCTGTCAATTCCAACAAAGTGATTTCAAAGTTTCGAATTACACCCCTGTGGTCAGCCATTACAAGTGGTTTCGCCTTGAAATCACCGTTCCTAGGGCAGGGAGAAATCATAGAACCTGTCAATTCCAACAAAGTGATTTCAAAGTTTCGAATTATACCCCTAGATCTGTGGTCAGCCATTACAAGTGGTTTCGCCTTGAAATCACCGTTCCTAGGGCAGGGAGAAAATAATGTAGAATAAAGTAAAGGTGGTTACACGGTGTAACCATCTCGCCTCAAAGGGTTAAGAATATTCTCAAAGTAATCCTTAGGAAATTTTAAAAAAAAACCGCTAAGAGGAGCTGAGGTGTTTGCAATACGATTGTTCGAATTCAGTTCGGTCAGTGTTATTGATTTCTCTCGTTAAAAACTCTATTCTCCAAAGGTACCAAATATTAGAAGTTTCAGGAAGTGAGATATGGAGATTTGACCATGTCCTATCTTCTTACAGATACAGAAGTGCATGGAGCTGCACAGGGCTGCAGAGAACTCAGCTCTAATTAGAAGTGCCTATAAGAACATCGTCAAGGTAAATATTTGTATTACAAGGCTTTGCAATAGACACTGGATCATTCATTACTCCATCGTCAATAGCGAAGCCCTTGAAGTGATCATGTTTCCCATGTTTTCTTGCTGATCTATTCCTGAATCACAAGTTCTCATAAGTGTACACGTAAAATAGAAATAAATCAATAGAAATCAATGACAGCATTTCTTTATCATTCCAGGGCAGTAGGACATATCAAGTCCTCAACAATTTGATCAACCTGGGAGAAGAAGCTGTTGAAGAATTTCTGTCGGTGGCGAGAGAAATTGAGAAGGAGGAGCCAGGACGAGTGGCAAAAATAGCTATATTGTCTGCGGAAGCTTGGGAATCCTCACATCAAAAGAAGCGACTTCTTGGTGAGGTTTATTTATTTATCCTTTTAAATGACCCCATTTGATGTGAAATATTTATCCACGTTACAATTTTTTCTTGAAATTCTCCATTTTGAAAACTCAATACTACAGCTAAAATGCCCTAATTATTCTCGAATTGCAAATTTTCCATCATTTCCTTTAGACAATTGCACAATAAACTTCATTACATCTTCAAGGCTTTAAAAAATAGTCTAGTAACAGGTTACCACTAGGATTCCTTGGGCTGTATTGTGCTGAAATTGATTTAAATCAGGTCTTCCAAGTCGCATACAGCCGTCTTGATGTAAGTTCCGCTCTTATTGCACAGAATATTTTGGTTTTGTTTTATTAAATTCATATTTGTGATAACATGAGTCAATTCCAGGGTGTGATATGACATGGGTCTTTTCCAATTAACAGGAAAACCTCAAACATGTGAAAAGTGGGAGCGACTTCAAACACCTAGAAAAGAAACTGGAAGAAGTCATCCAAAAGAAGCAGCTCCTGCAATATTTCATCAGCGTCCGCTGGATTCGTGAGTCCCACTATGCACAATGATTAGTAAATGTTCCCTGTATTATACATGATGGTACTAATATGCCCCATACTTCGTTAACAAACCAGGAGTAGAGGACCTGCCTGCCCAGTTGAAATTATTGTCGCTGGTCGACTTGGAGTTTGGGTTGGATCCAAGGAGTAGCAGCCAGGACATTGATCAGGAGCAGGTCAGAGACCAGGAACAAGAACCAGAGACAGAGTAAGTTTTTAAATGTTAATCTCAACATGAATGTGCCAGTTAAAATTCACTAAAACATGATTTCTAATCTTCCTGTGTGGACAGTTTGGGGGACAACACATTAGGAGTCTTTGATGAAGATATGATTGAAACTCTAAGTCCAGATTTGCTTCAGACTCTAGGTATGTTTTACATAACTTGGTAATTCGAGATTCCTTAAGAAGAGTAAATCAAAGAATGACCGCATCCCAATTACATTGCTTGTCAAGAGACTGCCTTAGGATTTAGATTCTTAGAATCAAGTTACAGGTATTGCAAGAATAATAAGTGATTCCTTTGTGTATTTCCTGTGTTTCCATAGGCCAGTGACCTCCTAGGACAGGCAAGAGTGGGATTGCAGGAGGCCTTACTCATGGAAAATTATGGAAGTTTAATTATTTTCCTAAAATGTTTCACTCATTTATGGGTTAGAAGGATATTCTGTCATAGTGCTCTTCTCCTTAGGTGATCCAGTGACACCTCTCTAGCCGAGCGAGTCATTCCGATTATGAACATGCTGCTGATCCTACCGTTAGGACTCCGTGCTCCTCACAGTGAGAAGGCTCCTAAAGAGGGATTCTACTTGTATAATTCTTCAGGAGATGGGCGGGACTCAGGAGACTCTTGGTCAGTTTTTATCAATCCCACATGCCTCACTTAGCTCAAGTATTGGTATATGATCATGGCGATATCTTCTTAGAAACCAGGAACGTGGCCTTTTTGAGAAATCAGGAGAGGACGCACATCCGTGGCTCCTGGTTCTGGATGGATGCACATAATCCTGCTGTCATCATTTCATTAGAAAAGCTTCTTGCTGGTCAGTTCTGTGGGATGCATTATGGATGTCTCGGTGAAAGACTGGGAGCCAACTATAGAAATAATTTCTAATCCAAACCTATTCTTCCTCCAACAGACTTTGGTTCCACGGAGGCAGAATCGGAACATGCAGAATCTCTTTCCTGGAAGACGTGAAGGGTAGTGACAACTTGTATCCCTTCTCAGCTGACAGTATCAAGTACTTCTGTTGCCTTTGAACCTATTTCCAGCGAATACTATGTGCATTTGCGAGTGTGACCTGTGTATATTTGTCTCATTGCATTGTGTAATATTTAATTTGCCTTGCCTTGATATTCATTTGTAAACTGAATGCTTAAAATGAGATGATTGCAATTTTTGTTGGATTGAGTATTTCATTATGTTCTCATGTTTATGACTGCTCAACAAAAGAATGAAGTTTTTCTGCTTTCCTATGTATTGACTACAAGTCATTACTTTTCTTTTTTTAAATACATAATTAAAAGATTATTTCAAGTTATTGATGTACGACATACCTCATATGTACACCTTTGAACTTCTGGGAATGCTATTCTGGAAGAAAAAAAAACATCTCTCTCTTGCCGTTCATTCTTAGTCGTCAACGTAAAATTATTCTGTGGAGAAACATAACTTCATGTACTAGAAAGAATTTAGACGGAAAGGAGACAGATTGTCTGAAATTAACCAGGATCGAAACAGGACCAAAGGGAAAATGTGCCAAATGGCACCGACTCCCTTCGGTATATACGCTCTCTAGGCTGGACCATAGGGAATTTCTGCCATTTGGCACACCTTCCCTTCAGCCAAGAGCAAGCCCATATCTGTCAGACCGAAGAGAATTTCTGCCATATGGCACCCATTCCCTTTGGTACAGGGCATGCGCGGTTTCTTTAGGATAAAATATTTTTACCGTATGGAATATTTCCCCTTCAGACCTTCTCAATGCATGGAACCCCACATGAACGCAATAAATTAATTCCTGGTCATCAATCTCTACTTAAGAATCCCTATGAATCACCATAATATTGTTTTTAGGACAATGAGCCACCTTTTCCCTAATTCAAGATGAGTACTAATGCGATTCTTCATAATGGCCAATAAATATTTTAAGAAGGTTGTTTGTCAGCATCCAACCGCAAAAGTATCTCAAAGGGTGTGCATAGCCAGATGGCATGAAAACGCAAGACATGTGGCTTCACACTATGAGATTTCCTTGAAACACGATGGACTCGACAATTGCATATCCTGATGTACCTCAACTGTCTACATACCTAAGGAGGTCTAGGGAAGAAATTATTGAGATCGGCAATATTTCCTCTCGGACAGGAGGAATGCTTTACCAATTTACCGATTGTCTCCAAATATTTTGAGGAAACTAAGAAAATCAATGCCATTATGCACGTCAGTACGCAATATGAGGACCAAAATGTATACATATGTGGAAATGTGGCTAATTGAAAAATCAATTCCTCAATTGAAACTTGTTCTATTTACGAATTTGGTGTTCCCGATGTACGTGAGTGATGAGGGCAGAAGCGGCCAAGAAAGTAAACGATGGATTCCCATGTTATCGAAATCTAGTGTGGAGGTCGAAAAGCAGTAAAAGGAACTCCGCAACTGTATGGAGTGGAGAATCCGATGATGTGCGAGGTGCGTTCCGTGAGACCGTTTCCCCCCCAGCTCGACACTGCAGCGGTATAAAGTGTCAGCCAATCGCGTCTGAACTTCCCATCAACTAAAATATATTCGGATGGCCCCAGGAATGCCTGTAGTTCCCGCCCCTCCGAAGTTATTACTCCATCGGCTGATTTACTATAGCAATATTTTCTGCGACATCTTAGGAACATGAATCAAGTAGAGGCTCTTCATTTGTCTAGAATCATCTCCTGAAAAACAAATCAAATGAAAACTTCTCCCTATATAAATCTTCCTCCTGCCCATATATGTGAAAATGAAATTCACTCGCGTGTGATATTGAGGGAACTTTTACGAAAATCTGCAGCTCGGATCACTCGTATTGTCATGCTGAAGCGGTGATATATGAGGTGTAATCCAACCGATATCGATTTGCAATGGAAGATATGGAAGACATCGTGGATAGCAGCCATAACCGGTATACGCATGATAAACGATCCACTACATCAAAAATGAAGTTATCCACGTATATGGTGAATCGCGTCGTCACTGATGAAAAAATCAATTACGTTTAAGCCATGGTGGAAGAAGACGGACGAATCGAAGTGTAGGCAATAGCAGAAACTCTAGGGATACCCTCTGGATTTTGCATTCCATACTGAAGGAGAACCTGGGTCTGACAGCGCTCTCTTCACGTTCAATACCAAAAGTGTTGCGCCCAGATCAGAAAAATCAGAGGGCACATTGCAGAGTGGAGATTTTGACGATGATGATGACGCCTTCATTGCTCCAGTGGTAACTGAGATTGACAAATGGATCAACCTCTAGGATCGGGAGAAAAAGTTAAATTCAAATCAGTGGCCTGCAACAGGCGCAGTGCACTCATGAGTTGACAAGACGGCTACGAAGCTTAAGGTAACTGTTTACTCAAATGTGGAATGGATGATCATGGTGGACATTATCGATGAAGGTAAAATAGTAACACGTGTCGACTGTGAGCTAGGGGCTTCACTAGCTAACAGTTCTGCAGAAGAAGAGGTCAGGAAAGTATCATCAGCGATTCCTGTTGCACCATGAAAAAGCGGCTGAGGGAAAAAGAGAGAAAATTGGCTGCTCATAGAAAGTTTCGCTGGGAATTGCTATCTCTTCCGTCTGACATTTTCCTGTTTCCTAAACTGAAGCAAAGAGTCAAGGGGAAATGCTGAGACTGGGAAATGCAGAGGTTTTACGCTGTGTTCCCAGTTCGGATCTTTCACCTTGTCCGATCGGACAGGTGAGACTTGAGATATGAGCCACTCTTCTCTCGAGATTGATGTGCGATGAAATGTGCGAGTTCCTCAATCGCTACGTGGACCTTCGACCTCTCGCACTCCGCCAGCAGTTCCTCCCTTAACTATGACGAAAAGGAGAGGAGAGATTCTATCTCAAGCAGGAGGATTTGAAGCAAAAGGAGTTCTTTGCAAGGTTGTGGACACAGGACTAGATCTTGAAATGCGATATCAAGGAATATGAATACGGTGGGAGGAACAAGCTTGTGCCGGATCGCCTATTACCTTCGTTCGAACGACTCCCAAGGTGACACTCAATTCAAATCCTATTCCTCTCTGAGCGGATCAATTAGGCTTAGAGGGCTTAACGTAACGTCCGGTAACGTCCCACAGTGTTGCCGGATAACGTGCCGAAATTACGCCAGATTGAAGACCACCTGAACCTTCGTGTCGCCGCCCAGAACTAATGTTTTTTAATGCATGAGACATTTTTAGGCTGAGTTCATGAGTTGAGCGGAAGCGGGGGTTAGTATCGATTGATCGATGCAGGAGGATATGGAGATATTTCATCCAGGCACCCCAGCATTAACAAAATTGTGTGCACCATGGCCATCAAGATCACGGTTATAGCCCTGAGTGTTGAGAATTGCGAATTGAGATTAGGTCGAAAACCGAGCAACTTTTGAAATTAAAATGGTAGGCCATGTCTTGACTAGAAAGAAGTATGTTGGCTAGATTTAGGCCTAACGTTAGAAAGTCACGTATGGAAGGGTGGATGGGGATTTTAAGTAAGGGAAAGCCGTTAAAAACTGCATTTCACGTTATTAGTCTGGTACATTTTGAAGCAAATTTAAAGCCATTTCAAATGCCTTCTTAATCGCCCAAATTCGCTATGAAAGGCGTAATATCACGTGTCGTTTCGGGCCCAAACCACGACTTTTGATTTGCACTGTATACTATTTGCAATAATACTAGATGGCTCATTTCAAGAATGGCGCCACCCTTGACTGGAAGGAGTCCAACGTAAGGAGGAGAATGGGACTGGTCTCGCTTTCACAGAATTCAACATTTCTTCTTCACGTGAGCCTATTTCCCAATGTGGTCCCGATTGGCTC
Organism: Darwinula stevensoni; assembly: GCA_905338385.1. Taxonomy (NCBI): domain Eukaryota; kingdom Metazoa; phylum Arthropoda; class Ostracoda; order Podocopida; family Darwinulidae; genus Darwinula; species Darwinula stevensoni. The sequence goes on along the minus strand of CAJPEV010000649.1, from coordinate 94,910 downwards.
TCATAGCTCAAGAGACCCGATAATGGTAAGAGGAGCTTCTAGCCGTAGTTAATGGTGTTGTAAAAATGAGACCGAACTCAGGGCTGAGCTTCAACGAAGTTCAATTCTTAATCTTCACCTTCGAAGGAGGTGCACATTTTCCTCAAAGCCACTCACCAACGCCAGAATTTCCATAGAATCATCATGTACACATGATGTGAATGGCGTCCTACTAATATATCCCACCATCTTATAGAATTTACCACAACGCGAAACTGCTTATCTGGGTTCTGACTCCCATTGCCTCTGTATCCTCTCACCTTTTTCATCGGTTGTGCTTCTTGGGCGAAATCATAACCCATGATTGAAACCTTTTCTAGGTTTATATCGTGATGAAACTCATGGCAAGGGTTAAACTTGGCTATTTATACGGTGACAGCAAGAACCAAGTTTTCTTTTTCATTTTCGCATTTAAAGCAAAGGCCTGGCTTGAAAGAAACGTGATGACAAGCCTTTCAGGCCGCTTAGGTATTTCATGCAGCTGTTTCCTGCTTCCTTGGTATTACTACACAGTGTCATCTCGTTTATGAAAAAGAAAGGAACTCCCACCTGAATATTGAAGAGACGAGTGGTTCCACGATTTGACGATGCTGCTATTGCTTTTAAAGGACTTAGCCTTTTTCCTTTTTTGACTACAAAGTTACACGTGTAGAACTGCAAAAGCTTTGTGATCTTGACGCAAGCACCAACCAATTCATACAGGAATTGTGCTTCAACCGCATCATCTTCTCGTTGCCCAAGGCGAGTTGTACTACTTCGATTTCTGCAAATTGTTCCATTTGAATGTTTATCTTTACGGAAAATTCCTATAGGATCAAATACGATTTTTGAAGCATAAAAATCTCATAGAATTCTTATAGGATTACTATGAGAATCCTAATGGAACTCAATGGGTTTCCTATAAGAATTCTATAAGATATTTATTTTTCAAAAATCTCACCGGATCCTATAGCATCTTTTCGTAAGGGTAATGAAACGGCTGGAATTCTCTTTTTCTTCTTAACAAGTCTCACAATCCCTTATCAAAGCTCAATACGCAATTTTATGCGAATCGGAATGTGCAATAGTGCATGCGATAGTGTTTCATTTGAATACTCTAGGTGTCAATTGAAAGCTTATGACCCAGAGGAGAAACTTATTTGATCAACAGTTCCAAAAGTCATACAATTCTGACGTTATAGGGCCCAAATTCGGCTATCTGAATAACAATTTACTTAATGCCTTCCCAGGCTAAGTGCTCGCAACCAACAATGAGAGTACAAGACATTGTCCGCTACGGACATCGATGCTATGGTAACTGCTGGCAGTGATCTTATGTCATAGTTCAAGTGTCATGAATTGTGTCAGTGTTACCAGCCCCGTCGTCGGTTTATGACACTGCTATGCGTACATCAGCAGAATTGAGTCATCTCTTCATTTTATTATTTTCATTTTGGCGTTCCTCTCAAAATGCCACGAGAAAGGTTGAGAAGTTTAAACTATTCTGAGGCTGGAACTTCGAACGTAAGAGGAATAGAGGCATTCTGGAGTTACAGTGGAAGGATGAAAGAGTAAATGTATAACGGTGTGCTCAGAATGCTGTTTCACTGGCTGCTTCCAGAAGGAAAGAAATTGACGCGTAGGGAGCAGAAAGACATGCATGAAATGCATTGATTGGACTCATTGCAGCCCGTTTGCTCGCTGGCTTTCACGCCAATATGGAATAAGAAAGCTTATATACTCGTGTTATTTGCATGCATGTCGGGAACTATATTTTTTATATAAAAAATTCATTGAATTTTTAGGGGAGATGTAATGATTTCTTTTCATAGGGTGGAGGTTAGTGCGGACGTAGGGAAGATGACCCTCGAAGTTAAGATCGTCGCAAACTATTTCCTCGTCATCTACTAATTGCGTTTGATTCAGAACCCGATTTCAATGAATGGATGCGCATAGTTCCCTAAGAAGGTGGGCCTAACTCATTCATAATTATCTGGTGTTTTTCTAAGTCCAGATGTACACTTTGCATCGACTCTATGGGTGAAGTTGAGGGATTTCGTTGTGCTGTTTACCCAGTTCGGATTATCCATCTTTTCCCATGGGACAGGTAAGACTTGAAATATGAGAAATACTTCTGCCGATATTGACGTGCGATGGAAAATGCGAGTTTCTCGGTCGCTATGGAGATCTTCGTCCTTTCGCCCTTCGCAAGTTGTTTTTCCCTTGTGTACGACGAAAAGTAGAGGGGAGATTCCACCTAAAGCAGGAGGATTTGATAAATCGAATGGTTTGAAAGGATTTAGGGTTTCCGAGGACACAGGACTGCTGGAATAGTAGATTTGTTGGTCGCATTGACCCGGTTTTTTTTGGGAAGTTGTACCTTTCTTCTACAGCGAATAAACTTCTCATCAGAAAGCATTACCGATTTCCATTTGTCACCTGTGAAACGCCTCAATTAAACCATAGCTCCAGTCTTCCGCTTTTGCTCCTGATCATTGCACAAGAGTTGGTTTTTCACTTTTCTGAAAGGTCAAAGTACAAGGTCATTCTTCAAAATTTTCCTGATGGTGAACCTCAGGGAGTTCAGATCTTTGGACAATTTTTTCTGGGACCTATGTGGATTTCTTGCAACGCGATTTTCCACTCATACACTTTTTGTTCCACAGATATGATGGTAGATATGCACTATTTTCCTAGAGGATAAGTGTGTTCTCTATCTGGATATGGGGAAGGAATTAGCAAATAATACGAAGACATGAATTAAATGCATCATATCCTTGAAATTGTTGTAAATATACATTTTAGACTTGGCTCTCAGGTAAATAGTGTCAGAGCGATATTGGCGCTGGGCATTGCTATCTCTTCCATCTCACATGGCCCCTTCCGACTTTTTCCTGGTTCCTAAACTGAATCAGAGTCAAGGGGAAGCAATAAGACCGGGAGAAGTAGAGTTTTTGCGCCGTGTTCCCGATCGGATCATTCAACATGTTCGGTCGGACAGGCACTTGAAATGTGAGGCCTACCTTTCTACCGATATTGATATGCGATGGAAAGTGTGTGTTCCACAAGTCTCCATGGAGATCTTCGATCTCTAGCACTCCGCCCGCTGTACCTCACTTCCCTACGCCGAAAAGGAGATGGGAGATTGCAGCACGAGCAAGAAGATTTGAAGCAAATGGAATACATTGCCTGCAAGGATTTAAAAGCTACAGAGGATACAGGACTGCATTTCGAATGCTTTATCAAGGAATATGGAGACGATGGGAGGAAAAAAGTGGTGAAAAAGCGCCTATTGCCTTTCTTCAACCGCATACTGAGGCGAAACTCAACTCAAATCGGATTCCTCTCTGAGGGAATCAACAAAAACGACATTAGACATGCTTCTTCCTATCTCAACACAATATAGTTCCAGCAAATTTGTTCAGGAGGGTTGTGAAGAACATTGAATCTCACTTGATTTGACTTGCTTTTTCTGATTTCCCTCCCGCTCGAACCCCTCCATACGTTACGCGTCGTGAAAGAGATGTCTGGAAGACCACGGATTCACCATCAAAGGCTTAACGATCGAGAATTGAGAATTAAGGGTAAGTCGAGATTTACGCATCTTTTGAAATAAAAAGGCAAACCATGTCTTGATCAGGAGGCAGTCTTCTGGTTAGGTCTAGGCATAACGGTAGAGAGTCTTGTCGAGATTGGTGGGTGGCCGGCTGAGGCTTAAAGCCACTCAAACGCACGAATTTCAATAGAACCAATAACGAACGTATGCATGATATGAGTGGCGTCCTCTTAATGTATCCCATCTTCTTATTGAATTTACCACAACGGAAACTGCTTGATTCTTGAGATTCTGACTCCCATTACCTCTGTTTCTTATAGTTTTATCATCGTTTGTGCTTCATGGGTGAAATCATAACCCAAGACATAAACCCATTTTTTGTATACCTCGTGATAAAACACTTGACGTGGGTTAATCTGGGTAAAAGCACATGATCTTGGCACTTGTACAGTGACAAGTAGAACCAAGTTTTCTTTTTCATGAGCTCATGGAAAGCAATGGCCTAGATTGAAAGAAACGCGATTACTGGCCTTTCAGGCCACTTTGGAATTTTATGAAACTGCTTTTTTTTACGGCTGCATGATACTATTGTTTGTTGCTTTCTTGGTATTACTCCAGAGATTCATCTCGTTAATTAAGAAAGAAAGACGTGCCCGCGTGAATATTGAGGAATGCTGTGCGACTTGGATATATGAAGTTGCTATCGCTTTTCCAGGATTTGATTGAAGTCCGAAACCCCTGGCCTTTTCCTTTTGTGACAACGCAGTTGCACGTGTATATATTGGCCCAGTTTCCTCATGCCCACCAACACTTTTCGATCAAGACGATCTCCTCATGCACGGTCACCCTTCTAGACTTGTGCTGTATATTGCACCCCCCTCCCCCCATTGCATTGAACGTACACTTTCATTTTGTATCACAAAGCAAACATTCTCTTCCCTCGCAGTTTCTCCTTGTCGGCGAATGCACTTTGTATTGTTTCTGCTTGCAAAGAAGGAAGGCTTTTACTGGATTTTTCGCTTTTCTCCTCCACCGACCCTGCACCGCACTGAGAAGCTAAACAAGCAATATATGGGGGAATTCGTCCTATATATATATGCGAAGGAAACGCAGAGTTTTCCATTCACCATGAAGCTCTTCAACATTGTGGTCTTCGTATTCTCTTTCCCTGTCGGATACGCGGGAAATGATATCGGCCACTGTGTGAAGAAGATGAGAAGATTCGATCTCTTGGGAAAAGACTTGAAGCTGTCGGGAATACTGCAAATTTTTTTGCAGCAGCCAAATATTCAGGAATGTATCTGGAAATGCGACATCAGCGAGCATAATGGGGGAGGATGCGACGGAGTCAACTACAACCCCGAGATAGGGGATTGTGAACTGGTTGCAAGTGGTTCCAGTGGCCTCGTCCCCGAGAGCGGTTGGTCGGCCTACTCAAGCCTCCACCATCGTGAGTGTCTTTGGATATTGTTAAAAGTAATATGCAGAAATAGCCACCAAGACGCGAGATGAGAATGCCTTACGTGGAAGAGGGGAATTCAGTACGATCAACTTTCTCGCGAGCCCAGACGAATTATCGGATCCCAGAGTCTCCCCTGTCGTGGAGGCATTCATGTTAGTCATAGAATCATTTTCGCGACCAGCAAATGCCCGGTTCGATTTCCGATGAGTCAACTAATGAGAGATGAGGCTGTCTTTATTTTTTTCTTCTCACTTAAAATTCCCCCTTAGCCTTCGCCCAACTCCCCATCACAGCCACCGAGACGCCAGGTACGAATGACTAGAGTGGAATGAAGGGAAGTCAGCACAATCAGCATCTTATCGAGTCCAGAAGCACCATAGATCCGATAGTCTCGCCTGTCGTGGAGAAATTAATATTAGGCATCGAATCATTTCTGCGACCAGGAACTGCCGAGGTCGGTTTCCGATAAGTCAACGTACAACAACCGGCGCAACAACTTGATAGTACAAAGCGGTGTAAATAACGCATGACTGCAGCGTTTGTGGAGATCTTCGCAACCCCCCAGCGTGTTTCGAACCACCAGCGATGCACTCGAACCCGAGACACTGAGCTAGTAGCAAATGTCATAACCGGGGACACAAAGTGTTAAGACCCTCAATCCACCGCATCTCTGAACGATTCCTCTCCCATTTTCTCGTAACCTCCAGGGAAATACAATATGGTAGTGGAGTGGGTGAAGGCGAGCCGTGGCGAATACCCATTCGGAGCCTTTGCGTGCGGGAAGACGTCCAGCGGAGAGATCCTCTACGTGGGCAGGACCAGGAAAAATAACTACTTCGGGCCATGCAAGCTCCAACCGTCCAAGGCGGCCTGCTTCTTCCCATTGGGGGGGGGTAATCCGGTGGATACATATGAAGTGAGGGATTCACACCTGCGGTTTTTTTTTGCAAGAAAGCAAGATGTGACGAGAGCATTTTAAATGGTAGATTCGTCGTGCTCTTAATGGTGAAGTTTGGAACTTTCAATCTCAGTTCTCAATGTCTCTCTGTCTAGTGGGCCGAGAGGGGGTCCGGGCCTTCACTCAAACTATGATACGTCGAATGTCGGTGTATTTGTAAACTTATGAGTCATGTTCACGAATTTTTAATCAAATTCATTTGGAAGAGAATTAAATTATTACAGTGTGTTTAGGATAAAATTCATTTAAAGAATAACGCGAGCTGCCTTTGCAACGGGGGAACAAGATTTCTCTTTAATTGTTTTTGTCTCTGCATTCTGTCGAACGTCTTCAGGTGCTGGTGAATCTCACCATGGGATACCTAGACTGGGTGGCAGCATCGCCTGTCCCAACAGGGGCCCTGAAGGGAGGACGCGCGAGCAATGGGGAGGTACTCTTCATCTGCAGGGCCTGGCTAAATCAGGATCATGTCTGCGGCAAGGCAAGTTGCGAGCTTTGTTTTCTTCCCTTTCCGCCCAGGCTGCAAAGGAAAGGAGTGAGGTAGTTTTGTCTTTTTGTTCTTTTCCTCTGTGAGGGTTTATCTTTAGCAGACATTTTGAGTCTTCGCTGAGACACATCGAAATACACTCTTAGAAAAAGGGGAGCGATTTTTCTCAAAAAAGAGAGTGAAATAGCTAACTCCAGTTTCACCCCCCCTGTCACTCTGGGGAAGGAGCGAATTTACTCCTTCACCAATGAGTAAAATTGCTCTTATCGTCATTGAGTAAAAACGCTCCCATCATATAGTGATAGGGATGTCATGCAAATACGAAAATTCTCAGATAAACTGCGCGTCGCTTTCGCACAGGCGTTGACCTACCTCTGACTGTACTGATTACAGCACACGTCAAGGGGTGGACCACCACTTATAGGTTCCGCGGAGTGTCCGGGATGTCAGTCCCTTACTATCTCATTTAATTGAGATGTGATTGACTGAAGTTCACGGGCACACCCTGTAAATTCCAGATCTCCCATGCAGATAACACCATACGTGTTCCAAAAGGGTTCTCGATAGGAATATGAGCTTGTATATGGCCTGAACTCTATGAATATGTCTTGAATATGTGGATAACAAATGATGATGTGTCCGTGTTTATTGATTCCTATAATGAGACTAGGCGAGGCATATGGCAAGGTACTAAACAATCCTGCGAAGGATGATTCCAGGGAAAGAGGGAAGGGAACTTTTGTGTACTGTGCGAAAAACGAGACCCTTACCGCCATCTAGTGGCTTGGCGAATAACTTCAAGGTGTTCACTTCAATACGAGCGATGAGGGAGCATTTGGTGAGTAATAAGAGAGTAAATTCGAAAAGCTCACGGTGTGCTCACTTTTTACTCCCCAAACGCTCGGAATTTTCTAAGAGTAAGTCATATGCCACTCGGGTTTGCCGAACGTTCAGAACTTTTCCTTCCGGAAGACGCACTTTTCCCATATTTCTTGGGTATGTCTCACATTACTACCCCGAAGCGCTCTTTGGGTTGCAAATTAACCATTTGTTGGCATGTGCAACCAAATAAATGCTCCGGTGAGGGAAATGATTGATGGGTGAAAAGATGGAAAAGGACATGAGGGATCTCGATTTCGACTTCGTGGCGTCGATGGTATCGTGTCGACGTCATCTCGTCGATGACCGGATGACACTCGTATCACGAATCCCCGCTCATATTGCCGATGGACTGGGCCCTGATTAATAGTCCGGCGCCTCAGATGCCTGACGAACACGCTCATGGTCTTTACTTTCGTTTCCTCCCCTTAGTTGCACCAGAATGGAGATACATGTTGGGTCGCGGATGGAGGAAGCGAGAGTGCGATCAAACCCTACGAAGTCCTCGTGGTCAAGACCGCCGGCCTCAAGTGATACCAAAGATCACCTGGTCGTATCATCTATAAATAGTACACTTCTCGTGTGCCATGGACCCCAAGTAGACGCATTTGAAAACGTGCTTTTGTTCCCTGCATGTATCCGTGCCCTCAAAGTCATCCTGCTGTTCCGAGTGACGTCTTTTCCATGTCATGGAAAAACGAATGCAACCCTCTCGTGGTGATACCGACCCTCCACGTCAAAGCATTTCACAAACACTGTTTAAAAGTTTCGATTCTCATCCATTCGTTCCTGATTCTCACTATTTTTGTCTTGTCTGATTGTGGGGAAATAATGTATTATTCTTGGACAAAATTTTTCCTCTGGGAAGGAATCATATGAAAGTAATCAATTGTCCAAAGAACATCAGATTTTGGGATGAGCCATGCACTAGATTGGGTTTCACCGTTAGTTCAACGCAATATATATGACACATTTGGGTTTTGCATGAGTTGTTTCTAGGTGTTGTTTCTGGGTTTCGAAGTTTCCTATCTGAATGTCGCTTGCATTCATGATTTTCTTTTCCTTTAACCGGTGAAATGAGGTTATGTATGGAGAGTACATTGTGTTTTCCATGATGGGTTCATGGGGGAACTTACATTTCTATGTGAATTATGCTGGGAATAAAACAAATCATGAAATTACGAGTGTTTTGCATCGAATGACTGAATTCAGAAAATGACAAAATGGCGTTATTGCCCTAAGATGCTTTTAGTATTTCACATTTTCCCTTAGGCTTAGATTCCTACTCATTCAAACGTGCCTCATCCGATTGTGCATCGGAATTAGGAACCATTTCAAGTCTCTCAAAAATCTATGATGGCTATCACTTTGGTCCTTCCATCGCGCCAGCTGATCTTCATCACTATAAATCCCAGATGATGATGCTAATTGCATTTGGAATTTGAGGAAAATGCCATCAAATAACAACAAAATTCAGTCCTTGTTTCCTGTCGTCGCGCGAAAGCATCTCCATATGCAGACATGTGGGATAAGAAAAACAAACGCCAAGTTGATACTCTTCAAATCTTTTGATCTGATCTTCCAAATATATGATAATTAGATGAAGTGAGGTCTCGTCCACCACGTCCCATTGTGACAAGCAAGGCCAACAATCGAAGTTATGGTTTTTCCGAGATAAACATATTTATTTCAAAGCAAAGTGAAAAGTTTTCCATTTTCAAAACAACCCACGACTTCCTTCTTCTTCCATTCTGTTCACTCAGATAGGTGGAAAAGGACATAGGCAATTCCAACGATACTAACGTATCTACAACCTCAAAATGGGAAAAAATATGGGTATATCTTGAATATGGATTGGTCCCGTATTTATTTTTCTCTTTTACTTCACGGAAACATAGATACTTGCACCAATTTCAGTAAAAATTTTCTCATTACTCCCATGGATGTGGAAAATATGTGGATGTGGACTTCATTTTGTGTTTCTGACAAAACACAATACCTCTAGTTATGCTTCCCTTCCATTCTGGCTGATTTGGCTCGAGTTAGATATTCCATATTTGCAAAGATAAAAGGTCAGCACAGTGATCTTTCTCCTCGACAAATGAATTTTGTTGTTGATCACGATTGAAGTGGCCAAGAGGGTATTCCTGAGTTGCAAGCGTAACAAAATTGTCCAAAGCGTGATTCGCGATAAAGGTGTCAATTTTTTTCAGATAACAGTTGCCGTTAAATAAGGAATCACCCCAAGCAGCAAGTTTGTGTAAACAAGATATCAATTTCTTTTAAACAATGTAAATTTCTTGCGATTGCCATGAAAATAACATCAACGGTCAAAATTTACGTCCCTATATTTACGTCATCAAGGTGTACGTGTATTTTGCAATGAAGTAGACGTCACGTCATATGACATGAAGTACATGATATCATGTTTATGCAAAATTAACACCCCCCCATCCACAAGAAACTATAGTTGACCATCCTGCAGTTGCAGTATCATATGTGTGCTCACGAAATGGGACCGTTGTTTCCTGCACCCTACAAATGCTATCAAGTACTGGCTTTTCCGACTTAGTATCAGGTTGCCATGCCATTGCCATGCTAGCTGAATCGCATGGTTACCGCTTTCAACTCGTTCTACCTACTTCGATCTACTTCAAGTGTTTGCCATTGCGAGACGTGATCCGTTTCTTTCCTTCGAAAGCATGTGTATCCATCAGGGAGTTTATTCAGAGCAGAATCCGTTCCTCCTTTCTCCACTCTCATCTTAACCGCTTGGTCATGCATGGAAACCCTTTTTCTTGACTGACTAACATTTTCGCTATTATTTGATTCACTAGACTGCCTGCAGCCTTCTCCTCCTGTTCAATGAAATCAGCACAAAATTCCCATATTGTTTGGTGTTGTTGACCCATGCATCAACTAATGCAGAGATTGAGTGCTAAAAAAGAGGTTCTTGGTTATTACAAGTGCAAAACTTTTTCCCGACGTTTTTCCAAAATAGATTCCAAAGACATGATTTGAATTCAGGCCTCCAATCCTACCTAAAGTGACTTAATGACGACTTGCAAATTGGATAGTGTACCAAAAAAGATATTTTCTTGAACAAGGGTGCACAGCAGGCGGGATGCGAGAACCTTGCCCATGTCTCGCCATTACTGGTGTCGTAGTAAGAGCAACTATTGCTCCTGTCCTGTTCGCCACAGCAATGGTCAGCCAGACTGAGGCTCGTGGTGGGAGAGGAAACTTGCCCTCACAGCCTTAAGAGTTGTGCACCCTTGTTCTGGACTTTTATTTTGATGGGACTCTCCCACCACACATGACAACTAGGTTATTCATGCCTGGGAAGAGATTCCAATTAAGGCTTTAACGAAATAAATTTTCTCAATCTAAACGGATGTAAACCAGAAAAATTGAGTTTCGTATATCACCTCGTATGAACTTATATAGCAAACTAACTGACTCACTTAGCCAAAATGAAAACCGTTTTCGTTGTATTCCTTTAAGGCTTCCACAAGAGATCATTTACGTCCCACGAATTTATGGAAAACCGTAATATCCCAGTGGATATTGGATGTCTTGAATGGATTCTTGCTTTCACTTCCATTATTCAAGAAGCGAGTGACTGCCGCGAGCGCCCTCGATGACGATTGGAGTGAGAAAGAACTACAAGCTTGGAATTACTTTCGCAATTGCTTTCGAAAGACCTCGAATCCTCCAGTCACAGTCAGTGGATGAAGGAGCATAACGGCGTTCAAAAAATGCTGCTTCGCAGGCTGCTTCCAGGAGGAATGAAATTGACGAAGAGAGCCCAGAAACACATACATGAAATGCATTCATTCGACTCGTTTCAGCTCGGGCGAACACGGGCTTTTTTACAAGAGAAAATAAGAGAGAGGAAACCCTTAAGTAATTTTCGTGCAAGTCAGGTAAGTTATTTTATATAAGAAAATACACTGAATCCTGAGAAGATGATGATTTCTTTTCATTGGTTATGCGAACTCACAGAATGTGGTCCTCTTAGTTACGACAGTCGAAATCGATTTCCAAGTCAACCACTATTTGCGTTTGATTCAGCACCTGATTTCTATGAATAGATACGCGTAGTTCCCTACGAAGATGGGCCCAGCTCGTTCAGAATTAGCTGGTGTTTCTGTCAGTCGGGAAGACTTTTGCATCGATTCCATGGGTGAAGTTGAGGGATTTGGTTGTGCTGTGTTCCCAGTTCGGATCATTCATCTTGTCCCATCTGACAGGTGAGACTTGAAAAATGAGGCATACTTCTGCCGATATCGACATGCGATGGAAAATGCGAGTTACTCAGTCGCCATGGAGATCTTCGACCTTTCGTACGTCGCCTGCTGTTCCTCTCTTCCCTACGACGAAAAGTGAGGGAAGATTCCATCTCAAGCAGGAGGATTTGCAGAAAAAGGGATTGGTTGAGAAAGGATTTCATGGTTGCCAAAGGCGTGGGACTGCATCTCAAAATGTGATATCAAGAAACATGAAGAGGATGGAAGGAATAAATAAAGTGCGGGAGCGCCTATTACCTTTCTTCAAGCACCTCCCGAGTCAAAACTCAACTCAATTCGTGTTCCCCTCTTAGGGGATCAACAGGGACGACATTAGGCATGCACCATTTTGTCATGAAAATGGATATAGCTGTCTTTTAATATGGCTCACCCTTCTGTGTCCGATTGTCCAATATAGAAGGAAATGTTGCGATTTTGTGGACTTCGCGATAAACTTGTAACTTCTATGGTCTAATATTATTTGCATTTTCATGAAGATAGGTATTCGTGATAAGACAAAGCATTTTGAAGAGCTTCTTTGGGTATCAAATGATAAAAAAGAAGAGTTAAACTCATGACCATCTGAATTCCGGAAAATTCCATGGTTAATCGAACGATGGAGGATCGTGGCGAAACCGCATGCAAATGTCATGTACTCGAACGGGTTTTTCTATTAGTTTGCGACCCCTTTCACTCATTTTTCATCCTCGCCATCGGGCATGAACCCAGCCCCCTCACCTTGGGCCGGAGGACTACTTTCTCCGGCCAGCTTTGCCCTTAAATAGGGGAGGTCCTCCGACATTCAGGGATTCGCAGAGCATTCTCCGGGCATTCCCGAGGCATTCGTGGATCTTCCACTCCTCAGCAGTGCAACTCTCTCCTGCCATTTTCTTCCACTCATCGGCAGTGATTTCGAGTGTCTCTCATCACTTCTCGCGAGCCGCAGAACCCCATGCTACCACCACTTCATCCACATCCTGGTGACCTCCGTTCGGAGGATATTCTGTTCTAGAATTACTAAACCTTGTGCAAATGGTAACAAGTGTATTTCCTTTCCCTACCATGCATATACTGTTCACGTGAGGCTTGGCGCAGAACTTACGCCGACGTCGGCCTGCTACAATAGCGGCAAACGAATCAACGCTACCCATCTCTCAACAGCACCACAAAGCTTACCACGTGACACAAATAAGAGGGAACACGAATGATTCTCTCTCCCTCCGTCGATAAGGCATCAGGGGAGTAGTTCCCCGTCGAATCGATGTCCATTAAGAGGTTAAGTGAAGGAAAAGGTTGGTATCCTAATGAAATTGAAACGATTCAGTTAAATCCATTCGAATAGCTATGAAATCACATTTTCTTATTCTTACACACAACCCATCTTGAAAGAAAGACTAAAAATACCGAGGCATCTAACACCTTTCTCCGCAAACAGTGGACATTCTGTAATTTATGCTATTCCAGTATTCCTTCCTAGGGAAAACGTCTTCCCAGACCGCAAAAGAAGACTAAAAGAGTCCTGATCTTTCAGTCTATAAATATTCCAGATGAAGATGGAGGGTTCCCTTCCTGCATTCATTCCTTCCGTCGCGCCACATCCTGCCTAACACTTAGGAACGAGTAGAGTTCGACAAAGAACCTAATGAAACGACGAGCCGTGCCAGGTTTTTCGAGAAGTTCGCAGCTTCGATAGTTCGAAATGTCATCCAGTCATCCAATCCTAAGCATGAAGTGAATTTCGTCCACCACCACCCTAGTTTTTGACATGCGCTAGGATGAACCATCGAAGGCATGCTGATTTTCTTTCCCCGAGAGTGCATTCTGGATTGAACTTCTGGGGAAAAATCTGATGGTTTCCTGTACATTTTCACATCCATCCCGTTCGAATTCACAGGCACAAGCAACAATGGGAGTCCGTCGGAAATACAAATACCTTAGAAGGAAATAAGGAGTTTTTATTTGCAATGGAACTCCTCGAATTCCATGTTTTTTCCTTATCTATTCTTAAATAATACGCAAAAGAAAAGATCATAGAGAAATGTAGAATTGTGAAAACCAACATTCAGACGTTCCTATTCCTTGCCATATAGCGCATACCAACGCTACGCTGAAGCCTATCCAACTGGCCTTCTTCATAGCAAGCAAAGACCAAACCTTTTTCTTTTAAAAGAAAATTCTCGATTCACGGGCATCAATTACGCCTATAGGAGCGAGTCCATCGTCGTCGAGACATCTCGCTGAGGACGAGTATCCTAAGGCCAATCGCTGCCTCATTCATACTTTCACGAGAGATTTCAGTTCAGACGGGGATCGTCAAAGCCTACTCAGAGTTCCTCGAACCAAATTGAATAGATCTGAGGAGGGAATGCTTCCAGGAACCCCAAAAATCCATCTCGTTACTTCAGGGATGTCCGGATGAGATATATTCATATCCCGCCACAACGACAAATCAATGGTAACCGCCGCATCATTCCAGCTCAATCCATGAACTCAGCACAAAAATTTGTCACACATGAAGAACCTAAGAGTCCGAAGCCTATACGAAGGTTCAAGTGGTCTTCAATCTGGCGTAATTTCAAGACGGTATCCGGTACTTTCCCTTGCAGTTTCTCATTACCTAGTGGTGCATTTCGTATAGATTTAGTAGCAAGGTAGAATGGTTTATTCTGGTTTGTTACCGTTTTCCACCTCTGAATTATGCGCTGTTTTGACAAGCTAAACAAACTGTATACAGGGGGTGTCCACTCGATATGAACGCGAAGGAAACGAAAAGTTTCCCATTCACCATGAAGTTCTTCAACATTGTAGTCTTCATATTCTCCTTCCCTGTCGGGTACGAGGGAAATGAGGTTGAGTACTGGGTGAAGAAAATGAGAAGATTCGATCTCTTGGGAAAAGATTTGAAGCTGTCGGGAGTCTTGGAAATTTTTTTGCGGGAGCCAAATATTCAGGAATGCATCAGGAAATGCGACATCAACGAGCACAAAGGCGGAGGATGCGACGCAGTCAACTACAACTCGGAGTTGGGAGATTGTGAGCTGGTAGCAAGTGGTTCCAGTGGCCTCATCCTGGACAGTGGCTGGTTGGCCTACTCAAGCCCCCACCATCGTGAGTGTCGTCGGATATTATACACATTTTTATCCAGTAAGGGCCACCGAGTCGCGAGGTACGAATGATTTGATTGAAATGAAGGCCACTCAGCAAGATCAACTATCACGGGAGGCCATAAGCATTAAGGGTTGCAAGAGACTTCCCTAAACTGGCGGCATATCTATTGGTCATGGAATCATTTTCGGAACCAGCAACTGCCGAGTTTGATTTCCGATGAGTCAACGGATGAGAAAGGAGGTCGGCAAGGTTTTTTTTTCTTCTCATTTTAGATGCAACCATCGCGTTCGTACGACACCCCAATAGTAACCGCCACATCCGGGCAGAACAAAGCGGCGCGAATAAAGCCGTGCTGACAGCGTTTGTGGAGGCCATCGCAAACCCCCCCCCCCAGCGGTATTTGAACCACCAGCGACTCACTCGACCCCGAGTCCGAGCCAGGGACGAACGTAACGACCCTAGACTAAAGACAAGACGACTCTGCATCCAGCATATCTCTAACCCATTCCTCTCCGAATCCCTCGTATCCTTCAGGGAAGTACAAGAAGGTGGCAGGGTGGGTGAATGGGAGCAAAGCCAAATACTGTACACTGACGGAGCCATGGAGTGCGGGATAGAGTCTGCGAACGGAGGCTCAAAACTCTACGAGACCAGGACCGAACATAATGGCGACACGTTGCCATCCAAGTTCGTCCAGGGCAATTTGTTCGGCTTCGCCACGTATGGTGGGAAGGGGATCAGTAAGGATACCTATCACGTGAGCGATTGATTTCTTAGATTTTATTGACAGAAAGCAAGATGGGACAAGTGGATTTTGAGTAGTACACTGTTTACAGCGTGTTCAGGAAAAAATGCAGTTAAGGAATAACTCGAAGTGCCCTTGCGACGGAGTAACGAAGAGATTTCTCTTCAATTTTTCGTCGCCTCAATTTTCTGTCAGACGTCCTCAGGTGCTGGTGAATAACACCGAGAGCAACCTGGATTGGGTGGCAGCATCCGGGCAGTCGATCCCAGCTGGGGCCCTGCCGGGGGGACACACGGCGGGGGGGAGACTCTCTTCATATGCAGGTGCATGCATGAACTCTGATCTCGTGTTCGGCAAGTCAAGTCGGGAACTTCGGTTTCATTCCGGTCCCGTTCCGTCCACGGAGAGAGGGTTAGACGGGGGAAGGCGGTTTGGGGGAAAGGTTGGCGATGGCGTCTCGTTCATCTGTCCTTCTGATGCATGTCAGAGTTGTGATGGGATGGAGTTATTACACCTTTGAATCGTCGCCGAGTCTCGTCGAGAGGAGTTATGTGCCGCTTCGTTTGCCCAACATTCGGTACTACTCGTTCAGCAAGGCGCACGTTCGCTATAATTTTAGGCATCTCCCAAATTCCTACACTCTTAGGAAAAGGGGAGTCGCAAAACCTTTAGGTAAAACAATTTTTCCAATAGGAAAATATTAGGCCATGAATCTTGCTCCATATATTCCCCAGTTTAATTGACACAAATCTACAGTCATTACCGCTTTACATCAGGGAAATCTATTGGGTCGGATAGAAGAATCGATTAAGCAAGCGTGCTTGGACACGTTATTTTCCGATGACGTCTTGATTGTCCTGACCCCCTTTTCCATTGCGTTATTTTTATAGCCCCGAATCCTGACGGTCAATTACGTGTCGGAGGGGGGAGTCGTAAGCAATTTTTATTTTTTGTTGCTCTCAAAATACCATGAAAAAGGTGGGGAAATTAGAACTATTCTGCAGCAGGAACAACTAAAAGTAAGAAGAAGAGAGGCATTCTGTAGTTACAGTCAATAGATGAAACAGCATCATGCCATTAAAAAAATGCTGTTATGGAAGCTGTTTCCAGAAGGAAAGAAATAAACGAGGAGAGACCAGAAACACATGCATGAAATGCATTGATTCGACTTGTTTCAGCTCGTGGCATGGGGTTTTATACTAGTAAGGAATAAGAGAGCCTCAAGTAATTTGCATACATGTGAGGTAGGATATTATATTACTATGGTCTATTTATTGTATATTTTTTGCTATGGTCGCGCCTTCGGCGTTCCCTTACCTTGGATAGTGATTAATTCATTCATTTTTTGCGAAATGGGAAACACGTATTTGAAGTACGTCCCCATTGAAATACGTGACTTCATTTTTTGCGAAATGGGAAACACGTATTTGAAGAACGTCCCCATTGAAATACGTGACATATGGGGTCGAATGTCTTCATTTTTTTCATCAAATGAAACTTCAATGATTCTGTGGGCCTAACTTGAAATCTTTTCTTGTGTCCCTTTTTGAAAGGGTGGAAAATACATTTTGAAAAACTTCCCTCCAATAATCTACGCTAAGGATACATATTTCAAAATTATGATTTTTCCTCTACTCAGCCATCAAAAAGGGTACTTCTGAGGGAAGTTAAAATGTCCTGTCTCTGTTTCGTTGGGTCAAAAAAAATCAGGAAAATGGGACTGAAAAAAGGGCACAAATGGGTGTTAGCGAATTTTTTTTTTCTTTTGAAATGTAGACTCAGGGAACTCCATGCCACCAAGTTTCAGCCTTATACGTTTCCCCTTTTTGTTAATCTACGCTAAGGATACATATTTCAAAATTATGATTTTTCCTCTACTCAGCCATCAAAAAGGGTACTTCTGAGGGAAGTTTAAATGTCCTGTCTCTGTTTCGTTGGATCAAAAAAAATCAGGAAAATGGGACTGAAAAAAGGGCACAAATGGGTGTTAGCGAATTTTTTTTTTCTTTTGAAATGTAGACTCAGGGAACACCATGCCACCAAGTTTCAGCCTTATACGTTTCCCCTTTTTGCTGGCCGAAAAAAATATATTTGGAAAAGCGACCCACCCAAAAGCCGTGCTCTGAGGAGACATAAAAAAGTTTAATTGTTCCTTAAATCAACATCACGTCAGTGATGCGTGCGCCAGCTACTTTTCTATGTCTGCCCATTGATGTACATGTCCCGAAAGTTTCAATATTATACATTTGCCCTTTTCGCTGGTGAAAAAACATGCTTTGAAAAGCCTGCCCACCCAAAAGCTATGCCCGAAGGGGATGCACCATGAAAGCTCAATACTCTCTCAGCTCAGTAATATCATACTAATACTAATATAATACGATGTTCATGACCTCCATTTCGCCATCAAGGATGCACTTGATGGCAGGGTTATAGAAATTATTATGTATCAAAGGGAAGATCATTCGCCGAGAAACTTCCCATAGCATATATAATGCATATTTTAAGGTCGAGGAAAGCAAAAAAGCCCATCATTGATGTTGCCACCCGATGGAATTCCGCTATTAATACGCTAAATCGACTCTTAGAGTTGCGTCCATTCATTGCTATCTGGGCGCGGCAAATGCAACTCTCTTCTTGAATGATAGCACTTGGGAGAAAATGGCAACAGAAGAGATCCTTCCTGGCCTCGAGCCAATACCAGAGCCAATACCAGAGCCAATGGTAATGTAATACCAGAACGGAACGCTTTCCTTATAATTCCGCGCCTGCGGTATCGCAACAAACTATCGCAGTTACAGGTATTACGTTATGCGGTATCAAACAGAAAACAAGTCTAACTGGCCTACTTTCAAGAGCGACACCCAGAACCAATCCGGAATTTGAGATTGTAAGGTCCTTGCAAGGACGGGTATAGTCCCAGTTCCCTCATGCCCGCCAAAACTTGTTAGATCCGGACGATCTCCTCAGGCACGATCACCATTCTAACTTGTGCTGTATCTTACACCCCAGTCCCCCCATTGCATTGAACGTTCCTTCCTTAACATTTTATAATGGAGCTAAGCATTCTCTTCCCTCGCAGTTTTTCCTTGTCTGAGAGTGCATTTTGCATTGTTTCTGCTAGCAAAGAAGGAAGGCATTTACTGGATTTTTCACTTTTCTCCACTATCGACCCTACCCCGCATTGAGAAGCTAAACAAGCAATATATGGGGGAATTCGTCCGATACATGAGCAAAGGAAATTGAGAGCTTTCCATTCACCATGAAGTTCTTCGACGTTGTGGTCTTCGTATTCTTTTCCGTATCGGGAACGGGGGAAATGGGATAGAGGGTTGGATGAAGCAAATGAGAAGATTCGATCCCTTGGAGAAAGATTTTAAGCTGTCGGGAGTTCTGGAACTATTTTTGCAGCAGCCAAATATTCAGGAATGCATCTGAAAATGCGACATCAACGAGCACAAAAGTGGAGGATGCGACGGAGTCAACTACAACCCCAAGATGAGGGATTGTGGGCTGGTTGCAAGTGGTTCGAGTGGCCTCATTCGAGATATCGGCTGGTTGGCCTACTCAAGCCTTCACAATCGTGAGTGATATCATAAGAAGTTATATAGTAAAACGGGCCCTCAATACGCGAGGTACGAATGATTTGAACGGAATGAAGGGAACTCGGCATGATCAACTTTCTCGCGAGTCAGTAAGCATCATCGGATTCAAAAATCTCCCCTACCCTGGAGGCATTTATTTTGGTCATCGACCAGGAACTGCATTGTTCGATTTCCGATAAGTCAACGGATGAGAAAGGAGATCTGCATTGTTTTTATTCTTCTCATTTTAAATTCCACCATCGCGTTCGTCCAACCCCCAGCACAGCCGCGCAACAATCCGGTAGTACAAAAGCGGCTCGAAAGAGGCAGTGCTTAAGGCGTTTTCGGAGGCCTTCGCAACCCCCCACTAGGATTTGCACCACAAGTGACTCGCTCGATCCCGAATCCGAGTCTATTACGAATTTCACAAACGAATATAAAAACGAGGCGATACTGCATACACCCGATCACTGAGCGATTCCTCTCCCATGCTCTGGTGAGCACCAGGGAAGTTCCCGAAGGTGGCGGAATGGGTGACGGCGAGCCGGGAGCCATGGAGGGCGGGAAGACGTCCAGCAGAGAGAAACTCTACGTGGGAAGGACCAAACACGAAAGCGACTTCTTGCCGTGCAAGCTCCAACCCACCAACTCGGCCTGCTACGCACCGTATGGCAGGATGGAGATCGAGAAGGATACCTATGAGGTGAGACATTGATGCCTGAGATATTTTTGCGAGAGAGCAAGATGTGACAAGTGCATTTGGAGATGGATATTTTTTTGTCGTGAGTTCTGCTACTGGTAAAGTTAACAACTTTCTATCACAGTTGTGAAGGTTTCTCTGTCTGGTGGGCTGAAGGACCTGGACGTATGCTATGTCTAATTATGGTGTACTTGGAACATTTCCAACCTTCTTCATTATTTTTAAACCTATGCCCTATTAAGAGAAATCAATTCTCACGTCGTGTTTAGGCTAATATGTATTTAAAGAATATATTGAATTGCCGTTGCAACAGGAATATGAATATATTTCTCTTCAATTTTTTTTCCGTCTTTGCATTCTGTCGGACGTCCGCAGGTGCTAGTGAATAGCACCAAGAGCAACCTGGACTGGGTGGCAGCATCCGGGGGGGGGGGTCGGTCCCAGCAGGGGCCCTGCTGGGAGGACGCACGGTTGGGGGTGAGCCCCTCTTCATCTGCAGGTGCATGCACGAGAAGGATTTCATCTGCGGCAAGGCAAGTCGCGATCTTCAGTTTCATTCCTGTCCCGTTCCGTCCCTGGGGAGGGGAGGAAGGGTGGAGAGGGATTCTCGTTGATACGTCTTTCTGCTCTCAGCCTTCACACAGAGTTGAGAGGGGTAAGAGTTAGCTAACGTTTGTATCGGTGCCGAAATGGGTAGAAAGGCGTAATGTGCCACTTAGTTATGAGAAAAATTCGGTACTCCTTCAGTAAGACCCACTTTATTGCATCTCTCATATTCCTATCCCGAGGCGTTCTTTGGGTTGCTACTTTGACCATTACTTGAAGCATTATTTGAACATGGGACATTACCCAAGTGATTATTTCAGATTTTCACCAAACTTTGGTCATTGAAAGGGTTCTCAAAACTTAGTCAAACGGCACCAAAACTTGCGACTGAGAAACAGGTTTAGGCTCATAACTGGCTCTCTAAATTTTCAGTGATATATGATGATTATACTCACGGCCCAATTCTCTTTGACTATATCTTTCCAAGGGAAAGTCACATTCAGGTGATATTTGACAGAGAGGTTCTTCAGTGAAGGAGGTTTTTTATATACCGCTAGGTGGCGTTGCGTGCTGATAGAGGGCGATGATGTCGACAGCAGCACCACCTACCTATTAGCTATATCATTTTTTAGCTACTGGAAACAATTAGTTTAGGCTTATGAATCTCTCTGCCAATTATCATCACCATCTGAGAGTTTTTTGAAAAGATATGGTCAAACAAAGTTGGATTTTGTCCTAACAATTGAACTTTTTTGGTCATAACTTTTTAAGGAAAAGTCAGATGTAGCTGATATTTGACATAGATGTTATTGTGCCAATGACCTATTCGTTCTCTTGCCCGGCACATATTTGTACCTATTGACAGAGGGCGCAGTGATTGCATGCACGAAAGTGAAATGTGTAGCAGCACGAAGGCTCTGCTTACAGTTTCTTTGTTGGTAGTACCCCTAGCAGCACATAACATCGAAACAACATTGATTCAAGGCTGATTCAGCATCCAGACGTTGAACCAATGTTGAATCAATGCTGATTCAATGTTATGTCTTACTAGGGACGTAGTAAGATCACATCCACTTGTGACGTTACTGCACTGAGTATTCATCTTCTCTTGGTGGGATTGAAGTGAATGATAAATGTATTCATTTTTTTCTTCCTAAAGGTTCCTAAACCTGTTTCTCGTCCGCAAATTCTGGTGCGTTCCGGTCTCGTTTTGAGAGCCCTTTCAATCACCAAAAATTAGGTGAAAATGTGAAATTATCACTTGGGTAGTGTACCTTGTAAGTCCTTTCCGCTGTCTTATCGATTCCTTGAAGGTCATGTTTTGATTTGGCGAAAGAAAGGAAATCGCTAGGGTTCAATTCTGGTGCATGGGTAGGAAACGGCAAAACATTGATTACAATTCATGAATTTCTGAAGTGATCCGTCCACCTGGGGAACGATGCCGCACTGCAACTTTTTCGATTTTGGAAGTCATTGGAAGTTTCGCTAGTGAATCAAAGTTTTGGCTGCACCGGACATGCATCTCGGCGATTTCTTATAGCGAGAGCTTGGATTACGTGGAGGAACCGAGGAGCAACCTAACGGATGCTTATGTGAAGGAAATGAAGAGGGGAGGAAAATACGGAAAAGGACGGAGGGCACTCGACTTCGTCTTCTTTTCGACTTTCGTTGTTCCCATAGTTGCACCCGAGAAACAAGGCCTGTTACGTCCCGTACGGAGGAAAAAAGCATTCGTACGGGGACTACGAAGTCCTCGTGATCACGACCGTCGACCTCAAGTGGCTGGTTGCGACCATTTCCAATACGTGACAATAGCATCGATCTGCCCCGCCATTTTTAATCATCCTTTCATCAAGCCTGATACGATAGTCATGGTTCCTTCCCACGGTTATCACCTAGAATCATTCTCAAAGGCCAGCATCGAATGGCTAGACTTCATCGCACACGACCAGCATATCAAAACTAGGCACGCGCTGAACCATCCAGACGGTGAAGAGAAAATCGGATCCTTTAGAGTGGCTTTCATGTGGAATCTCGGAGCATCTTCGAGTTTCACGGTTGCTTCTCCCATGGATGTCAGCGCTGCTACGATCATGAAGTCATTCACCCCATCAAGCAGCTTTCCATGGAAACCTTATTTCAGAGGGCTGAAGAAGGAGAGAGGAATTTGGAAAGGATGGGTCTCAAGGTTGTCAGCATCTGGGAGTGTGAGTGGAGGGAAAGGAAGAAGGAAAATGCTGTGAAGCGGTTTCTGGCACGACATGAAGTCGTGTCCCGACTTGATTGTCGGGAGGCCTTCTATGGAGGGAGAACCAATGCAAATGTATTGAAGTATGAAGTGAGGGGAAATAAGGAAGGAATAATAAGGAATATTGACTTCACCCGATTTCTCCAGCTTGCCATATGGCTTTTGATTCCCAGTCTTCATCACCAGATTACTCCTTGAGTTTCATTTCCACAGCACAAAAATTAATGTCATTCCGGTAGTACTAACAATTTTTTCCCTTTACACTTTCAGGACTCCCAGAAGTCCGCTGGCTGGTGAAAAAAATAGCCCCATGTGGACGATCGTTCGCTCTTAGGGCACCAGCTAGAGAGCAGACACTTAAACCGGACTGCTCGGCAAATGGACTCTCCGGTTCTAATCATTTTGTTTCGCGCGGTTCCCAGTGTATAGAGAAAGGAATAAATAAATGTATTCATTTTTCATTCTGATTCCTGGCCGTCAATAAGTCATTCTGACATCGCATTCATATGGTACATGGCACGGTATGAGAATCACTAGGCAAATCGCTGGATTACACGACCAACATGACTCATCGGATTTTCCGTCATGCAACTCCGATCCCTGACGTGATGACCTGCTAATTACTTAATTAATTGTGACTGCACACGAAAAAGGAAAAAACGATCGGAGCTTGGAACACATCTCCGTCGTCGATCCCTATCGAGCCAAACATATCAAGTTGATTCCTCCCATCGTCTTCCCGTTCCTTGATACCGTATTTCGAGATGCAGTCCCGTGTCCTCGGAAACACCAAATCATATCAAGCCATTCGGTTTATCAGATCCTCCTGCTTTAGGTGGAAGCTCCCCTCTCGTTTTCGTCGTACCCAAGAGAAAAACAGCGGGCGAGGGGCGAAAGGTCGAAGATCTCCATGGCGACAGAGAAACTCGCATTTTCCATAGAACGTCAATATCGGCAGAAGTATTCCTCATATTTCAAGTCTCACCTGTGAGATGGGACAAGATGAATGATCCGAACTGGGAAAACAGGGCAACGCAATCCCTCAACCTCACCCATGGAATCGATGCAATGTGTACATCTCCCGACTTATAGAAACACCAGATAATTTTGAATGAGTTGGACCGACCATCATAGGGAACTATGCGCATTCATTCATTGAATTCGGGTTCTGAATTAAACGCAAATAGTTGCTGGCACGGAAATAGTTTTCGACTATCCTAACCTAGAGGGCTACATTCCCTACGTTCGCACAAACCTCCTCCCTCCACCCAGTGAAAAGAAATAATTACATCTCCCATAAAAAAATTCGGTGTATTTTTCATATTAAAAAATATCATCCCCACATGCATGCAAATTTCACGAGTATATACTCTCTCTTATTCCTTGTATGTGTGGAAGCCTTTGATCACACGGGCGGCAATGAGTCCAATCGATGCTGAAATGCATGCCTTTCTGCTCTATCCGCGTCAATTTCATTCCTTCTGGAAGCAGCCTGCGAAGTAGCATATATTCCATACCGTTATATTCTTTAATCCTCTTGACTGTGACTCCAGAATGCTTCTATTCCTCTTACGTTCGGAAGTTCCGAAGCGATGACTCAATTCTGCTGATGTGCGCGTAGCAGTGTCGTAAACCGACGACGGGTCGGGTAACAATGACACAATTCATGACACTTAAAATATGACATATGATCACTGCCGGCAGTTACCATAGCATCGTTGTCCTTAGCCGATAATGTCTTGCACTCTCATAGATGGTTGAGAGCACTTCGCCCGGGAATGCATTCAGTAAATTGTTATTCTTATAACCGAATTTAGGCCTTATAACGTCAGAATTGTATGACTTTTGGAACTGTTGACCAAATAAGTTTCTCCTCTGGGTCATAAGCGTTTAATTGACACCTACTGTATTCAAATGAAACACACCACATGAATTTGGAGCTCCCAAGATTCAGATGGAGAATTGGGACATGATTCCCGTCATCAAAGGTTATTATGTATGAATTGTATTAGTTGATGAGTTGGATTAGCTTGAGGAGAAGCTGCCGGAGCTGCAGGTGCTAGATTAACTGGAGAAGCTGGAGGAGCTCTTAGTAGTACCTAATTAAGTACTCTTTTCATCGTAAAACTATTCGAGATGCAGCTCTGTCTTCTCTTAGCATTTTTCTTAGGCGGTTCTTTCTGATTCTCCATGAATCACATCTCTTTGATGATTGGGAGGTGATCAGAGACATATGAATTGACCACGTGCAAGTGTACTTTCCTGTACCACGAGTCAAAATATATCATGGCGAGATCGATCACACTAGCTCTGTCGTTACCCACATGAGAATTGCGTCTAAATTTCCCATCAACAAAAATATCTCCGGATGGCCCAGGAATGCCTGTAGTTCCTTCCCCTCCGAAGGTATTACTCCTGCATCAATATTTTCTGCCACATCTTAGGAACATGAATCAAGTAGAGACTCTTCATTTCTCTAGAATCATCTCCTGGTGAATCGCGTCGTCACAGATGAAAAAATTAATGCCGTTTAAGCCGTGATGGAAGAAGACTGACGAATCGAAGTTTAGGCGATAGCAGAAACTCTCGGGATACCCTCTGGCTTTTGCATTCCATACTGAAGGAGAACCTGGGTCTGATAGCGCTTACTTCACGTTGGGTACCAAAAGCGTTGCGCCCACATCAGATGAATCAGAGGGCTCGTTGCATAGTGGAGATTTTGAACAAGTTCGACGATGATGCTGACGGCTTCATGGGTCCAGGGGTAACTGCGGTTGAGACATGGATCAACCTCTAGGATCCGGAGACTAAGTTAGTAAGTAAGACCCAGAACTAATGTTTTTTAATGCATGGTATATTTTTGGGCTGAGTTCATGAGTTGAGTGGAAGCGGGGGTTAGTATCGATTGATCGATGCAGGGGGATATGGAGATATCTCATCCAGACACCCCAGCATTAACAAAGTGGTACGCACCATAGTCATCATGCTTGCTGGATGCATTTCCTCCTCAGACCTATTGAAGATGATTCGAGGAACTCCAGACTGGCCTAACGTTTCATAACCACACTAAAATGTTTCATTTAAGAAATAAGTGGCCTGCGATTTTGCATTACGTTAGACGTTCTCCAAGAATTGTCTCATCACGGTTTAACCCTTATAGTCCTGAGAGTCGAGAATTGAGAATTGAGAATTGAGAATTGAGATTAGGTCGAAAACCGAGCATCTTTTGAAATAAAATGTTAGACCATGTCTTGACCTGAAAGCAGTATGTTGGTTAGGCCCAACGTTAGAAAGTCACGTATGGAGGAATGGATGGGGGGTTTAAGAAAGGGAAAGCTATTAAAAACTACTTTTCACGTTATTAATCTGGTACTTTTTGAAACAAATTTAAAGCCATTTCAAGTATCTTCTCAATCGCCCAAAATCGCAATGAAGGGCGTACTATCACTTGTCGTTCCATGCCCGAACCATGACTTTTGATTTGTAGTATACGATAGGTGCAATAATACTAGATGCCACATTTCAAGAATGGCGCCGCCCATGACTGGGAGGAGTCCAACGTAAGGAGGAGAATGGGACAGGTCTTCCTTTCACAAGATTCAAGAATTCTTCTTCACGTGGGACTATTTCATAAAATGTGGTCCCCAATGAGACAAGAATTTCCATGGAATCAGTGACCTGTGTATGCCTGATGTGAATGGCGTCCTACTAATACATCCAATCATCTTATGAAATTTACCACAACGGGAAACTGCTTATCCATGTTCTGGCTCCCATTGCCTCTGTATTCTCTCAGCTTTTTCATCGGTTGTGCTTCACGGGCGAAATCATAACCCATGACAGAAACCGTTTTCTAGGTTAACATCGTGATGAAACTCATATCAAGGGTTAAACTTGGCTATTTATATGGTGACAGCAAGAACCAAGTTTTATTTTTCATATTCGCAGTCGAACTCATTCGAACTCAATGGGATTCCAATAATAAGTCTATTATAATTTTATTTTTCGAAAATCTCATCGGATCCTATAACATCTTTTCGTAAGGGTAATGAAACGGCTGGAATGCTCATTTTTATTCTTAACAAGTCTCACAATCCTTTATCAAAGCTCAAGACGCACTTTCATGCGAATAGGAATGTGCAATAGTGCATGCGATAGAAACTGGAACTCATGGGATTTCTACAGTTGCTTTTTAAGCTCGGACCATCCATAATGTCCCCTCTTGACAGGCCTTTTATGAGGGGAGCTTACTGTAAAAGCCAAAGCATATGTATGCGTACATTCCGTAATGGTGTACGCATATGTGAATCGCTGATGATACCCATCAACTGGCGCGCTCCCCGGGGTTCCCCCATTGAAAACAGCAATTACATTGGGAAATCGGAAGACAATATATTGTGTCTCCATGCTGCTATAAATCAACCGATGGAGTAATACCTTCCGAGGGGAGGGAACTACAGGCATTCCTGGGCCATACGGAGATATTTTAGTTACACGAGATTCTCATGTGGGTAACGGCAGAGCTAGTGTGATCGATCTCGCCTTGAAATATATATTGGGATTCCTAGTACAGGAAAGTACACTTGCACGTGGTCAATTCTGATGTCTCTGATCATCCTCCAATCATGTAAGAGATGGCATTCCTGGAGAGTCAGAAAAAACCGCCTAAGAAAAACGCAGATTACAGAGCTGCATCTCGAATAGTTTTAGGATGAAACGAGAACTTAATTAGGTACTACAAAGAGCTCCTCCAGCTAATCCAGCACCTACAGCTCCTGCAGCTTCTCCTTCATCTAATCCAGCTCATCCAACTAATCCAGTTCATATATGTGAGGACATGATTGCCTTTGATAACGGGTACCATGTCCCACTTCTCCATCTAATTCTTGGGAGCCCCAAATTCGTTTGGTGTGCTTCATCTGAATACAGTAGGTGTCAATTTAAAGCTTATGACCCAGAGGAGAAACTTATTTGGTCAACAGTTCCAAAAGTCATACAATTCTGACGTTATAGAGCCTAAATTCGGCTATAAGAATAACAATTTACTGAATACCATCCCAGGCGAAGTGTTAACAACCAACAATGAGAGTACAAGACATTGTCGGCTACGGACATCTATGGTTTGGTGACTGCTGGCAGTGATCATATGTCATAATTCATGTGTCATCATCTTGTGTCAGTGTTACCAGCCCCGTCGCCGGTTTACGACACTGCTTCGCGTATATCGGCAGAATTGAGTCACCGCTGCATTTCATTATTTTTATTTTGGTGTGCTTCGCAAAATGCCACGAAGGAGGTTGGGAAGTTTAAACTATTCTGAGGCAGGAACTTCAGAACGTAAGGTGAATAGAGGCATTCTAGAGTATTTTATTTATTTATTTATTTACTTTGTTTGGAGGCTTCATGTATACAGCCATAGTCAGTCAAATTTATCTATGAGCGCTTCTCTTCGCTCCAGCGCCTTTCTTGTATATTCTGCTAGCTTCCTCCATGTCAGTGCCGATTCATACACGTGTCATAACGTGTCGACAGGGAGACAGTCTGCTTGAATTTTCCTCTCCTGGAGATATGGCATGTAGTTATGCCGCAGATCTTCAAATGCTTCCCACTGGAGCAGTAGATATAATTCATCCTCTTCATGCCGACAGAAAGGACAGATATAATTCTTCTCATCTCCTACACTCGTTAGTGTCTTCCATTTCCATGTTCCCAGCCTCAGGGTTGCCATCTGGGCTCTCACGAATTTGCTGTCAGTCCTCGTCACATAAGCTTCTCTTGAGAGTGCCGTCTTCATCTCTGCATACGTCCTTAAGGATCTCATTGCACGGCAGCGAGCCAGTTGTACTTGGCCATCCGTATCCCTCAGTCGTTCTTTGAGGGTTTTGATGAACCAGTTGCCTCCTGGTCCAGCCCACCATACATACGAAAAGCCCAAGTTATCCAGAATGTTTTTTAAAGCGTTTCCCCATGTGCGATTTTCCCTCTGTGTTCCCCACTTCATTTGTGCCTCCCAACATTTCCTAAGCAATGGGCTTTTTGTTTGGCTACATCTCAGCCAGTACTTCACCATTCTCTCCTTCACAATTGCATCTACAGATCTTCTATCCAGTTCCAGCAGCATTCCTGCAGTTGGTGCATTTCTAGGGAGAGCCAGTAGCCATCTGCAGAATATGTTCTGTATGGATTCAAGCCCTTTTGAGTCCCCTTGTCCCCAGATCTCATTCTGGAGTCACAGCCAGGGGATGACAGAACATAACTTTGTGCACAAAATGCTGCTTCACAGGCTGCTTCCAGAAGGAATGAAATTGACGCGGAGGGATTAGAAAGGCATAAATGAAATGCATTGATTGGATTCATTGCAGCCCGTGTGATCATAGGCTTTCACGCCAGTACGGAATAAGAGAGAGTTTATCCTCGTGTTATTTGCATGCAAGACGGGCACGATATTTTTTATACAAAAATTCATTGAATTTTAAGGGGAGATGTAATGATTACTTGTAATAGGGTGAGGGGCAGGGGATAGTGCGAACGTAGGGATGGTGGCCCTCTAAGTTAGGATCGTCAAAAATAAATTCCTTGGCAACTACTACTAGGTTATCCCAAAAATTCTGGGGCAGCTGCGAGGAGCAGCGTGTCAGGAATTTTTTTACTCGAAGCCCAAAGAATGGTACTTCAAGCAGATCCGGATGCTTGCAGATCGATGGCAGAAGATTGTTGAGAACGACGGCCTTCATTTTCAAGAATAGTTGTTGAATTTCATTTGAATTCGCGCATAAAAATTGATTTTTCCGCAGCTGCCCCAGAATTTTTGGGACAACCTAGTATTTGCGTTTGATATCGAACCCGATTTCAATGAATGGATGCGCATAGCTCCCTATTTAGGTGGGCCCAACTCATTCAGAATTATCTGGTGTTTCTATGAGTCGGGAGATGTACACTTTGCATCTACTCTATGGGTGAAGTTGAGGGATTTCGTTGAGGTGTTTACCCAGTTCGGATCATTCATCTTGTCCCATCTGACAGGAGAGACATGAAATATGAGGAATACTTCTGCCGATATTGACGTGCGATGGAAAATGCGAGTTTCTCGGTCGCCAAGGAGATCTTCGAACTTTCGCCCCTCGCCCGCTATTTTTCCCTTGGGTACGACGAAAAGGAGAGGGGAGATTCCACCTAAAGTAGGTGGATTTGATAAACCAAATGGCTTGAAAGGATTTGGGGCTTCCGAGGACACGGGACTGCATCTCGAAATGCGGCATCAAGGAACGAGAAGACGATGGGAGGAATAAACATGCGTGGGAGCGACATGACCTTTCTTCTACATCAGGGCGAATTCAAATTTCCATATCATATGTGCCCTCGAAAAATGCTTGAAACTTTCTCAATACATCTTGAAAGAAGCGCTCAGACTTAAATTAATTTTTTTATGAATTTCGTCGAGATTGGTTCATAACTCTTAGAGTTCTCGAATTTTAAATCTGAAGACGCGCAATTGCTTTAGTTATGCTCCCGATACACTCAATTACTCAATAGGATTTTTAAGTAAAGGAAATATAACCTTGATGGTCTTTTGCGTGGGATGATCGTACTCAATAGAGTGCTGCTTGTATTCTACCAGTTGGGTACTCCCATCAGGGTTTTGTAATCGATTTTCAATCCCTTTCCTTGATTAGTGCTGTTTCAGCCTCTGGATAGAAAGGAGGTACTATTATCCCCGATGTCGACCATTCAAAATTAACACAATGCGATCGTGTCGAATGGGCACCTCATCCGAACATCCTGAATTAGCAGGATAGCGCCCACGATTTCCTGCTTCATGAAGGCATTTCTTCCTTGAAACAGGAATCCATGAAGTGGGAAACCATGGCCATCACCATGGAGGCATTTCCTCCATGGTGATGGCCTTCATTCCCACTTCATGAAATCCAGAAATTCCTTCTGGCACCACTCTTGAGTCATCATTGCCTTGTGCGCCGGTGTCGAGTCCTGCTGCAGTGTCCATTGGGCTCCCTCGACTGAAGTATCATTCAAGAGTTTGATGACCGGCTCTAGTCCATACCTGATGTAGAATGTCGCATTGATTTTCACTCCAGATGGAGTAAATGTCAACCTCGTCCAGCCACAAAAGAGTACTCTGACAAAGACCATAACACATGAAGGCTTCTGTGTCCTTAGGACCCTGAAACTTTCATTTGGAATAGTAGATTTGTTGGTCGCTAAGACCCGGTTTTTTTGGGAGTTGTACTTTTCTTCGTCAGAGAAAAAAAATCTCATCGGAAAGCATTACCGATTTCCACTTGTCACCTTTGAAACGCCTCAACCAAACAATAGCTCCAGTTTTCCGCTTTTGCTCCAGATCATTGCACAGGAATTGACTTTTCACTTTCCTGAAAGGTCTATGTCCAAGGTCATTTTTCAAAATTTTCCTTGATGGTGAACCTCAGAGAGTTCAGATCTTTGGACAATTTTTTTCTGGGACCGATGTGGTTTTATTGCAACGCGATTTTCCACTTTTCCAATTTTTTTGTTTCACAGATATGATGGTGCATATATGCTATTTTCCTAGAGGACAAAGGTGTTCTCAATTTGGATATGGGGAAGGAATTGGCAAAAACAGCGAAGACATGAATTAAATGCATTACATCCTTTGAATTGCTGTAAATACACATTTTATACTTGGTTCTCGGGTAAATTGTGTCATAGCGATATTGGCGTTGTGCAATACTATCTCCTCCATCTCACGTGGCCGCTTCCGGCTTTTTCCTGTTTTCTAACCTGAAGCAGAGTCAAGGGGAAACGATGAGACCGGAAGATCCTGAGTTATTGCGCTGTGTTCCCAATTCGTATCATTCATCATGTTGGATCGGAGAGGTGAGACTTGAAACGTGAGGCATACCTTTCTGCCGATATTGATATGCGATGGAAAGTGCGAGTTCCACAAGTCTCCATGGAGATCTTCGACCTCTAGCACTCAGCCTGCTGTTCCTCACTTCCCTACGCCGAAAAGGAGAGGGGAGATCCTTCATATTCAAGAGGATTTGCAGCAAAAGGAGTTCATTGCTTACAAGGATATAATAGCTTCAGAGGACACAGGACTGCATTTCGAAATGGGAAATCAAGGAACATGAAGAAAATGGGAGGAATAAAGTTGCGAGGAAGCCCCTATTGCCTTTCTTCAACCGCCTACCGAGGCGAAACTCAGCTCCAATCGTATTACTCTCTGAGGGGATCAACAGAAACGACATTAGGCATGCTTCTTCCTATCTCAACACAGTATAGTTCCAGCAAATTAGTTTTGGAGGGTGGTGGAGAACATTGAATCTCACTTGAATTGACTCGGTTTGGCTGATTTCCCCCACGCACCACCCCCTCCTCCTCCCCCTCTCTGGGGATGTGCCCGCCAGAATATTGAGGAGAAGAGTGCTGTACGAATTGGATAGATGAAGTTGCAATCGCTTTTCCAGAATTTTTGTTCAGGTACCAAACCCCTGGCCTTTCTCGTTTGTAACAACGCAGTTGCACGTGTAAGTATTGTCCCAGTTCCCTCATGCCCACCAACACTTTTCGATCAAGACGATCTCCTCATGCACGAACACCCTTCTAGACTTATTCTGTATCTTACACCCCCCTCCCCATTGCATTAAACGTACACTAATTATTTTATCACAATGCAAACATGATCCCTCGCAGTTTCTCCTTGTCGGAAAGTGCTTTTCGTAGAATTTCTGCTAGCAAAGAAGGAAGGCTTTTACTGGATATTTCGCTTTTCTCTTCCATCGACTCTGCACGGCATTGAGAAGCTAAACAAACAATATACGAGGGTATATGGGGGAATTCGTCCTATATATATATGCGAAGGAAACGCAGAGTTTTCCATTCACCATGAAGCTCTTCAACATTGTGGTCTTCGTATTCTCTTTCCCTATCGGATACGAGGGAAATCAGATAGGGAACTTCGTGAAGAAGATGAGAAGATTCGATCACTTGGGGAAAGATTTTAAGCTGTCGGGAGTTCTGGAAATTTTCTTGCGGGAGCAAAATATTCGGGAATGCATCTGGAAGTGCGACATCAACGAGCACAAAGGCGGAGGATGCGACGGAGTCAACTATTTTGAGCCTATTTTAAGTCCTTCCCGCTGTCTTATCGATTCCACTGAGGTCGTCTTTTGATTGGCGAACGAAAAGAAACTGCTGGGGTTCAATTCTGGCGCATGTTTTGGAAGCGGCAAAACTTTTTTATTTCGATTCACGAATTTCTAGAGCAATCTTTCATCCTGAGAAGATGCAGCAATGATATTTCTTCGACGTTGGATGTCTCGGAAGTTTCGCTCGTGAATCCGAGTTTTGCCTGCACCGGACTTGGATCCCGGCGAATTCTACTTGCGAGGGCTTGGATTGCTTGGAGACGAATTGAGGGGCAACCAAAACGAGTGCTCGGGTGAGAGAAATAAGAAATGGGTGAAAATATGGAAAAGGACGTAGGGCTCTCGATTTCGTCAACGAGGTATCGTATTGATGGCATCGCGTCGATTACCGGATGGCACTTGAACCGCGAATCCCCCTGAGATTGACTATCGACTGGGGCCAGAAAATGAAATCGGCAGCTGTGATATCCTATATCAGGAGTGTTAAACTCCCATCGGTCGGCGGGCCGCATCCTTTACCTTTCAGGTGCCTCCGAGCCGCTACCAGTAATTTTTCACCGAAAATTTGCGTTAATAGTCAGTCCAAGCGCAATTTCAACCGCAGACGGCGTGTCGGATGAACCACCTCTGCTGGCCGGTTCCGGCCCGCAGGCCATATGTTTGACACCCCTGCCCTATGTACAAGCTCGTGAAAACGACTTTCGTTGTCCTCCTTAGTTGCACCCTGGCCAGGCCTGTTACGTCCCGTACGGAACACAAGAGCACTCGCACATGGACTACGAAGTCCTCGTGATCAAGACCATTCACCTCAAGTGATTTCGAAGATCGCCCAGTCGCATCATCTATGAATACTACACCTCTCCCTTGCAATGCACTCTAGTTGTCGCATTTGGTACTTGTTGCATGCATATCGTCTTGTTTTGTCTATCGTCTCGTCAGTGTCGTCCTCCTGCGATGAGTGACAATTCTTCTCCTACAAATGTGGAAGGCAGATGAAAGAGCGAAATCCTCACTCGCAGTCATTGTATTCCCAGCTTGTAATGGCCTTACCGGATATAGAATCATGCTGTCTATATCCGTTCCTTCTCCTCCTAATGAATACACCTCTTGAATCGCACATTCGTGGACGTCTTTTCCTAGTTGTGGATGAACGACTGCAACCCTTTCCTGGTGACGCCGACCCTACGCGTCAAAGAATTTCACAAACATTATTCAAACAGTGTTGATTTCTACCCTTTCGTTCCAAAATAGTTTTTTGAATAGATGGAGCTGTTATTTACTCAATGCTGGTGAGTAATGCACTTAAATAATATTCAATTAAAAAACCGGAAAAGGGAAATGCGAGAACGAGCAAAGTCACAGCCTCTAAACTTTGGCTAGTTACCGAATACAATGACGGAGTCAAATGATCAATCGCATTCTGATATCTGGCATCCACGCTGAAAACCGTTTCATACTATTTCATATCACCAAGTATTGCGTCATGACGAAATGGAAACACAAACTTGTCATCTTTTCGCGATTAGGCGATCATGAAATGTCTTCAATTCGGTGTATCTCCCATAACTAGAGTGAATTTTGCTACATCTTGGACATGCTCTCAGTCGTCTCATCGCGAAGAAAGTATTCTCCTCGATAGAAGTATTTCATCATTTGTGAGTGCATTTTTATTGATTTTTGCATGAAAGGCTAAAGGTTTCTTTTGCATTTTCTCCTCTCCAACAATCACTTCAAGTTTCAGCTGGCATGATCTGAATTCAGGCGTCCAATCCTAATTAAAGTGAATCCACACCCCACTGACCTTTATTTCCGCTCAGAAAAACCATCAAGAAGCAAGCAAAGATTCATTGCAGGAAATTTCGTTCTGCGTTGATTTTTTCATCCCGAAGAAACATTGCTTCTCTTATATTTTAATCCGTTTTCTCCATCCATCGCGTCCCCTTTGGACATGCAGAACTAACAATGAGAGGCAAAATCCGCCTCATTTACATGCACAATCACAGTAAAGTGCAAGTTGCTCATTTGCAAAATCGCTTCTCGACGTTCTAATTTTTCCCGGGGAACGAAAAAAAGGAAAATGCCCGATCCAAAGTTACTAATTCAAAATGAAAAATTTGCAATGGCAAGGCCTCGATATGAATTGTTCCAGAAATCTCAATGCGAAAATCCGTTTTCGAACATATGTATTTCATTGCAGAACACAGAATTAATCAGTCGATGATACACCTACCGAGAACAAAACGACTCTTGAAATTTCGAGTGTTTCAATTACACAGGAGGAAGTGGCAGTTAGCTTGCATTCCAAATAGCGGAGAATCGACGTACGCCCAAACGTGTTGACGCGAGGAGCTGTCGTGGGAGACATTATAGAGGGGTTATAAGCTACCGCAGGGGTCGTTAGACCTCCGACTGCATCCTGCTGGTGTCCCAGATCCTCCGGGAGAGAGCGGCAGGGTCCAACCTTCACGTCGTTCCGCATGGACGGGGGCAGGTTAAAACCTCAAGTCAGATTAGTAAATGATATGACATCAGACCTCCAACCCTAATTACAGTAATTTCCCCCAACCCCTCCCTCACTGGCCTTTGATGTGCGCTCAGTAATATTGAAATTTCGGTTGAAATGCGCAAGAACTAGCCTTGTTAAAGCAAATAGAATAAATTATGCATATCCACGGGGTGACACTTTAGAACCTTCACATTTTCTTCCGAATGACGGCATTAAGAAGCTAAACAAGCAATACTCGTATATGGGAGAATTCGTCCTATATATATATATATGCGAAGGAAACGCAGAGTTTTCCATTCACCATGAAGCTCTTCGACGTTGTGGTCTTCGTATTATGTTTCCCTGTCGGATACGCGGGAAATGAGATCGGCCACTGGGTGAAGAAGATGAGAAGATTCGATCACTTGGGAAAAGATTTTAAGCTGTCGGGAATGCTGCAAATTTTTTTGCGGGAGCCAAATGTTCAGGAATGCCTCTGAAAATGCGACATCAACGAGCACAAAGGCGGAGGATGCGACGGAGTCAACTACAACCCCGAGTCGAGAGAATGTGAGTTGGTTGCAAGTGGTTCCAGTGGCCTCATCCGAGACAGCGGCTGGTTGGCCTACTCAAGCCTTCACCATCGTGAGTGTCTTTGTATATTGCCAAATTTATATGCTGAAAGAGCCACCGAGACGCGAGATAAGAATGACTTGAGTGGTATGTGGGGAACTCGGCATGATCAACTTTCTCCCGAGACCATGGGCATTAAGGAATCCCAGAGTCTCCCCTGTCGTGGAGGAATTTCTATTAGTTATCAAATAATTTCTGCGACCAGCAACTGCCGAGGTCGATTTCCAATAAGTCAACGTATGAGGAAGGTGGTCCTCATTGTTTCTTTTTTCTCGATTTTAAATTCCCCCATCACGTGCCTCATCCAATTCCCCCATCACACAAACAACGGCCGCAATAACTTGGTAGCACAAAGCGGTGTAAATAAGCCCGCGACTTCAGCGTTTGTGGAGACCTTCGCAACCCCCAGCTTGATTCGAACCACCAGGGATACACTCCATCCCGAATCCGAGCTTGTGGCAAATGTCATGACCGGGGATAAAAAGTGATACGACCCTCAGTCCACCACATCTCTGAACGATTCCTCTCACCTTCTCTCGTAACCTCCAGGGAAATACAGGAAGGTAGTGAAGTGGGTGAAGACGAACCAAGGCCAATACCCGTACGGAGCCGTGGTGTGCCGGAAGACGTCCAGCGGAGAGATCCTTTACGTGGGCAGGACCAGGAAGGATAACTACCTCGGACCATGCAAGCTCCAACCGTCCAAGGCCGCCTGCTTTTTCACATTGGAGAAGGATAATCCAGTGGATACCTTTGAAGTGAGGGATTCACGTCTGAGATTTTTTCGCGCAGAGCAAGATGTGACAATTGGATTTGGAGGGGTATATTTATTCCTTGTGTTTTTCGTTACTGGTGATGTTAGGAACTTCCAATGGCAGTTCTCAATGTCTCTCTGTCTGGTGGGCGAAGGTAAGGGGCAGGGGCCTCGACTCCAGCTATGCTGCATCGAATTATAGTGTATTTGAATACTTTTGAGTCAATATCACGATTTAAAAAATAATAATCATTCCTCTGGAAGAGATTTCAATTTTTACAGTTTGTTTAGGATAAAATGCATTTCTCGTTTATTTTATTCGTTTCTGTATTCTGTCAAATGTCTGCAGGTGCTGGTGAATCTCACCATGGGCGACCTGGACTGGGTGGCAGCATCATCTGTCCAAGCAGGGGCCCTGATGGGAGGACGCACAGCCAAAGGGGAGGCCCTCCTCATCTGCAGGGCCTGGCTAAATCAGGATCTTGTCTGCGGCAAGGCAAGTCGCGAGCTTCGGTTTCATCCCTTTCCGTCCAAGCGGCGAAAGAAGGGTGTGAAGGAGCCTTGTTCATCTATCCTTTTCCTCAGTGAGGGTTT
The DNA here is from genome assembly GCA_905338385.1 of Darwinula stevensoni. Classification (NCBI taxonomy): domain Eukaryota; kingdom Metazoa; phylum Arthropoda; class Ostracoda; order Podocopida; family Darwinulidae; genus Darwinula; species Darwinula stevensoni. The sequence goes on along the minus strand of CAJPEV010000649.1, from coordinate 57,722 downwards.
ATTTTTAGTAGCCTTTTTAGTCTGCGCTGAGACACATCGAAATGAGTCATGTGCCACTCGGGTTTGCCGAACATTCGGAACTTCTCCTTCAGCAACACGCACTTTTCCCAAATTGTTTGGCATCTCTCATACTCCTACTCCGAATATTTCTTTGGGTTGCTTACTTAACCATTTGTTGGCTGCCTTTTGAAAGATATTCTTCGCTGTCATGACGATAACTTTTGATATGGCGAAGGAACGGAAATCGCTAGGATTCAAATCTGGGGCGTAGGTAGGAAACGGCCACAGTATTCTCTCATCTTTTTCATCGGTTGTGCTTCACGGGCATAACCATAACCCATAACTTCATAACCCATGACAGAAACCATTTCCTAGGTTTTCCTCGTGATGAAACCCATGGGAAGGGTTAAACTTGGCTATTTATACGGTGACAGCAAGAACCAAGTTTTCTTTCTCATATTCGCAGTTAAAGCAAAGTCCTAGCTTGAAAGAAACGGGATGACAAGCCTTTCAGGCCGCTTAGGTATTTCATGCAGCTGTTTGCTGCTTCCTTGGTATTACTACACAGTCTCATAAGATTTATGAAAAAGAAAGAATTTCCCGCCCCAGTATTGAAGGGACGAGTTGTTGTACGATTTGACGAAGCTGCTGTTGCTTTTAAAGGACTTGGCCTTTTTCCTTTTTTGACTTCAAAGTCTATTTGGACTCGTGGTACAGGAAAGTACACTTGCTCGTCGTCAATTCTGATGTCTCTGATCATCTCACAATCATGTATGAGATGGGATTCCTGGAGAATCAGAAAGAACCGCCTAAGAAAAATGCAAAGAAATTACAGTGCAACATCTCGAATAGTTTTACGATGAAAAGAGTACTTAATTAGGTACTACTAAGGGCTCCTCCAGCTAATCCAGCACCTGCAGCTTCTCCTTTATCTAATCCACCTCATCCAACGAATCCATTTCATAAATGTGAGGACATGATTGCCTTTGATAACGGGAACCATATCCCACTTCTCCATCTGATTCTTGGGAGCTCCAAATTCATTTGGTGTGTTTCATCTGAATACTGTAGGTGTCAATTGAAAGTTTATGACCCAGAGGAGAAAATTATTTGGTCAACAGTTCCAAAAGTCATACAATTCTGACGTTATAGGGCCTTAATTCGGCGATAAAAATAACAATTTACTGAATACCTTCCCAGGCGAAGTGCTCACAACCAACAATGAATGTACAAGGCATTGTCGGCTACGGACATCTATGGTTTGGTGACTGCTGGCAGTGATCATATGTCATAATTCATGTGTCATTATCTTGTGTCAGTGTTACCAGCCCCGTCGCCGGTTTACGACACTGCTTCGCGTATATCGGCAGAATTGAATCACCGCTGCATTTCATCATATTTATTTTAGTGTTCTTCGCAAAATACCACCAAGAAGGTTGGGAAGTTTAAACTATTCTGAGGCTGGAACTTCCGAACGTGATATGAATAGAGACATTCTGGAGTCACAGTCAGGGGATTAAAGAACATAACGATGTCCACAAAATGCTGCTTCACAGGCTGCCTCCAGAAGGAATGATTTTGACACGGAGGGAGCAGAAAGCCATGCATGAAATGCATTGATTGGATTCATTGCAGCCCGTGTGATCAAAGGCTTTCACGCCAATACGGAATAAGAGAGAGTTTATCCTCGTGTAATTTGCATGCAAGACGGGCACGCCGGGTTTAATTTATATAAAAAATACTTTGAATTTTTAGGGGAGATGTAATGATTACTTTTCATAGGGTGGGGGGCGGAGGTTAGTGCGAACGTAGGGATGGTGACCCTCTAAGTTAGGATCGTCGAAAATTAATTCCTTGGCAACTACTATTTGCGTTTGATTCCGAATCCGATTTCAATAAATGGATGCACATAGTTCCCTATGAAGGTGGGCCCAACTCATTCAGAATTATCTGGTGTTTCTGTGGGTCGCGTGATGTACACCTTGCATCGATTCCATGGGTGAAGTTGAGGGAATGCGTTGCGCTGTTTTCCCATTTTGGATCATTCATATTGTCCTATCGCACAGGTGAGACTTGAAATATGAGGAGTACTTTTGCCGATATTGACTTGAGATGGAAAATGCGAGTTTCTCGGTCGCCATGGAGATCTTCGACCTTTCGCCCCTCGCCCGTTATTTTTCCCCTGGGTATGACGAAAAGGAGAGGGGAGATTCCACCTAAAGCAGGAGGATTTCATAAACCGAATGGCTTGAAAGCATTTGGGGTTTCCTTCAAAAGAACGATATTGTTTCATAAAATACATTAAGCAGTATTTCTCTTTTATGCTGTAGACAATTTCGCTATTGAAATGAATTCATCTGTTGTTCAATTCGGGCCAACCACAACACCTTCCTGGAAGGTTGTGTTGAAATGGTTTCGAAAAATAGTAGGCCTTTCGCTGATGTGGAAGACTTTCAATTATGTGCCGCTTCGGTTGCCCAACTTTCGGTAGTACTCTGTCAACTACATGTACTTTCGCTAAAATTTTGAGCATCTCCCAAATTCCTATCTCGAAGCGTTTTTTGGGTTGCTTTTTTTGGTTTTTTTTTTTGGTCGGCGGTCTTTCCGCCAACTTATCGATTCCAGGAAGGTCATCTTTTGATTTGGCGAACGAAAGGAAATCATTGGGATTCAATGCTAGTACATGCGCAGGAAATGTGGTCTTCGCCGATCTACTCCTGTTCCCATTAGGTTATCTTGGGAACTTGGAAAAGCAGATGAGACTCCATCTGATCAAGCATGACTGGAAGCTGTCAGAAATGGTAGAATGGCTCCAGGAATTGCGAAGTTTTGAGAAATACCTCTGGAAATGCGACGTCGACGAGCAGGAGAGCAGAGGATGAGGCGTTGTCAACTCTGACTTGGGCAATGGCGATTTTGAACTCCGTGCAAGTCCCTCCAAATCCCTGACGCCCACCTGCCGCTTTGCCAAGAAGGCGATCTTCAATGCATCATCACCATTCTTTGTCTGATTGTGTCAATTATGGACAAAAGTGTAGTCATTTTTCTATGCTGAGAGATAAACTTTTAACTTGTACAGTGTAATATTGCAGGATGGGCTCTATGTTCGAATTCAAATTTTGGCTAGAAATTATGCCTAAACGGTTCATTAAAACATAATGAAACTTTCTAAAATTAAAGCGCAAGTATGAAAGCCTTCATGGCAAAATTGTAGATTCAAAATGTCCAAAGTTTGCCTTTACACACGCCTTCAAACTTTGAATCTAGTCTTAACACGCTTTTTCAACTGTCTCTTTCGATATATTTTCCCAATCCAATTGTCACATGTGAAACGACTCAAAAGAGCCATACCTCCATTCTTCCGCGTTTGCTCCTGATCATTGCACAGGAGTTGGTTTTCGCTTTCATGAAAAGTCAAAGTCCCAGGTCATGTTTCAAAATTGTCCTAATGGTGAACCTCAGGACGTTCAGTTATTTGGACAATTTTCTCTGGGGGCGAAATGGATTTCTTGCAACGCGATTTTCCACTTTATAATGAAACTGATTGGTTCTTTTGGTGCGTAGGCAGCCAAGCTCCGGACGGTCTTTGGAAGACCGAAGTTTATTGCACATTTTGATGGTAGTGTACACGAAGTGGCACTTAATGCCCGTTTTGGCTAAAAGACGAGAGATCTCTCTCGGTGATTTGTCAGTAAGATAAAGAGACTCAATTGTGCTACGCTTCCTTTCTTTGTCCTCCATTTCAATGAATACAAAACTTTAAATTTTCATAATCACGAACTATTCAGACAGGACAAAGGACTTTCAGATCCACATCTCCGAACGACCTGAAGATATACCATTATTGATCATGGCGCGTTTCGTGTGCTCTATTTCCCCTCTCCAGCGACTACAGAGGAGTAAAAAATATATTTTGCAAAATTAAATTATCCCGATATGCAGGCGTATCGCCGATGAAAGAAACATCGAACGATATCGCGATGTCGCAATAATCGGAACAGCCTTAGTGTCAAGCAAAAGGAGCGATGGAGGTGTAGTCTTCCCGGGCCCGAGAGANATCCCGATATGCAGGCGTATCGCCGATGAAAGAAACATCGAACGATATCGCGATGTCGCAATAATCGGAACAGCCTTAGTGTCAAGCAAAAGGAGCGATGGAGGTGTAGTCTTCCCGGGCCCGAGAGAACCAAGACCATCCATTCCGACGATTCCACGAAGTCAGACCTCCAGAGCAGATGGTGCGCGATACCATATTCATTCTGGAAGCCTCAGGTTTTCTTTACTGTGGATCCATGCGAAGGATGGACTTAGAGAGATTTTCGGGGACGGAAAGTGAAACAAGAATGAATGAACTCCAGGTGGATTTTGCTTTTCTCAATTTCTGCCATTGTATTTCCTGAGAGAGGAAAAGGAGGAGGAGTAAAAAGGGCGAGAGCCCGAGGGTAACTCGGTCGAATCGACACCTGTATTCGCGGTCCCGCACTCCAAAAAGAGACTGCGATCCGGGCGTCACGTGACCTCGTCGCGTCATCGGAAACTCCCCACCGAGATTCGGTTTAAGGGCGCCTCGTCATTCCTGGCTCTCCCCGCCCTCGCTCCTCCGACCTCACGCCCCTCTCGACACGCACGATGGAATCAGGCCTCGATGAGCGCCTGGATCTCTGGCGCCATGGTGATGGGGTCCACGGCCGGGTGGTAGCGCTTGTAGGGCTTCCCAGTCTTGTCGATGAGGAACTTCTCGAAGTTCCATCTCAGATCGCGAGAGTTCAACTCGTCCCAGAACAGCTCGCTCTTGTACAGGAATTCGTCCGTCGTGCTCGGACAAGTCCCCTGAGCAAACAACACATATTTTCCATGGCAATGCATAATCAGAAGGAGTCGATATTTTTCCTTTTTAAGAATTAGTTGGGTTCCTACCAAAAAAATATTCCGTTTTACATGGTTGACATTGGCGGATGTCTCAACCTTTACGCACGATTTCTTGAAAACTGCAATTAAATATTTTCATATATAACTCTATGAACAGTCTCACTCTTGAATGAGGTCAAGTGAGAACGTCCCAATTGTGTGAAAAATAAATTTTCTTCCTCGAAAGAGTGTTTTTAAAGTGAAGTTTTTTCTCTGAGTTTTCCCCAGTCTCTTGACAAAATGACGGTGGAGTCGCCCGAAAACCGACAAGATGTTGACACGATTCCATCAGAGAAACGAAACCGGACCTTGAGAAAGGCGAAGACGGGATGGGTCCCGCTGCCGTTCACCTCCACCTTCTTGAAGAGACGGAACTGGGGGACGTAGCCACCGCCCGGGCGGACGTGCGTGATCCCGTTGAAGATCTCGGCCGCCGTCGCCCCCGGCTCTTTCTGGGGATCGAGGATCGTTCGTAATCGATTATCGATAATTAGGTCGGGTCGTGTCGATGCGAGTCGGTACTCACGTATTCGAACTGGTTACAGGGGAATGCGAGGATGACGAGGTCTTCCCCGAATTGCGCTTGGAGTGCGTTGTATTCCGTGTAGGAGATCGCGGTCCGACTTCAGAAGGTAGCCACGTTCGTCACCATCACCACCTGCGACGAGACAAAGTCGTCTCGACCCGAGTCGTTCTTCGACGCCGAAGATGCAAATAAACCGACCTTCCCGGCGAAATCGTCGAAGTCGACGATCTCGGACCCATCGAGGAGTTCCTCGGAGAAGTCGTAGATCGACCCCGTCGTCGGGTCGCAGACCGACTCCTGGCCCCTCACGAGGGCGAGCGAGCACACCAGGCCCACCCAAAGCGGATTCATTTTCTCTCCTTCTCTCTCGCCGAGAGTTCAATGTGTCACCTGCAAATAAACATGAAAATAAGCAGTACGGCCTGGACGAGAGTTCTCGAGAGCATGTCCCTGATGATGTCATGGTGAATCAGAATTTCAGTTATGATAATCATGATCGACCTCGAGAAACTCTAGTGATCCAAATCAGGCTCGAAGGCCTCCTCATTACGAACGTAATTTAACGACTCTCACGCATCCAAAATCAAGAAGCGGATAATTTCCCATTCGGGTCGCTCCTAGCCTCCAGCTGAAACCTGATTGGAAGGGACTCGAGATTCGGGTTCCACGGCGATTCGGTCGCCCAACTTTCGAACACGGTGCACACGTTGGTAGCAGACCGAAGTGCTCCGTTGGTGACTTCCACTAAAACGAGCGATTTTTTCCCGTTGAGACGAGAAAACGGAACTACCTCCTTCGCAGAGGTGATCCCCGTCCAACAGAAAAGGTAAGTTGAGAGTTATTCCTCCTGAGAGAAAGAAAGAGCAGAGGAATGATTTAGGCCTAGAGGAGATTCGCTTTCGTCTGTGCAGTGGGGATGGAGGATCGGGGATACTTATAGGCGACCGCATGGTGTCGCAAGACCTCCGGCTGCATCCTGCAGGTGCCGCTGTTCCCTAGGGGAGAGCGGCAGGTTCCAACCTCCACGTCGCCGAGGGGGGGAAGCAGGTTGAAACCTCCACGTTGCGCTTTCCCTCGCTGTCGGACGCGTGCTCGATCCTCCTCCGTCCTCCTGAACTCGGCGCTCGTATTGGGCTCGATTCTTCGCCTCTCGTTCGTTTCGGACCGCGTCTCCTCCGAACGAAACGAGACGCAGAAACGAAACTCGGATCGAATAATAATGAAGCTGCTCCACTTATGAATTTCCGGGAACAGAATTACCCTTCCCCCTCCTTGTTTCCTCGTGCTAACGACCCCATTCGGTCCTTCAGTGATTCGGATCTTGTGCCCGTTTCGAGATCAGCTCGACCTCGTAAATGTCGGTGCTTCCAGATAACGGTCTCCAAGTTTAATCGCCCAGTTTGACGAGTGCGGGTCCATAAAAAAAATAAATATAATTTAAAAAAAACACTTTCCGTTCTTCCGATCACCTGCCTCCCCTCCCCCCTCTGGTCATGCCCCTTGCTCTCAGCTTCCTGCCCAGGGCCCTGTGTGAATCGGTGGAAACTTTTCTGGTTCGCAGTGATTGCAGGGGCATGAAGACGGATCGCTCGACACTTTCAAATCCCCTTGAGCTTCGCGAGACTTTTCTCTCTCTCGGTGAATGCGTCTGCGATTCGTGTCGGCCGGTTCGATGACGTCATCGACACCACGTCGTATACGGATGAGGGTGTCGCGTACGGATGACCGCGACCGTGTACGGATGAGGGTCCTCTAGCTCGGCCGTAACACGTGCAAGGAAAAGATGGGACGCCGGAATCGACTAAGAAATGAAATATGATTCCAGGAACATTGGGGGTTCTCTCCCGTCTCATCGAAAGTGCTTTTCCGCGTTTCCACGAGGGAGATGCGATATTTCTCGTAATTGTGGCTTCATGGCAGGGATTTCCATTTTTCGTTACTTCCTCTATTATAAAACGTTTTTGCGTTTACGTCGTACGAGGCGTCGCATGATTAAAACGGCATGGGAAGGGGAGGGAAAGAGCGAGGGCGCGGGAAAAAACAATTATTATTTTAATTTTTTAGTGGATCGAGTTTTCGTGATGAGATGAACTTGCGTGGAATCCTCTCAAAGTGAGCCGGCGGCGTTTGTGCGTGCAACTGCGATGCAGGATTATCTATTGGGATGATCCAGGGGCTAATCCGTTTCTAATTGCGGCCTCATACGACCGGCAGTGGAGGTCGATGGAGGCGGGTGGAGGTCGATGGAGGCGGGTGGAGGTCGATGGAGGCGGGTGGAGGTCGATGGAGGCGGGTGGAGGTCGATGGAGGCGGGTGGAGGTCGATGGAGGCGGGTGGAGGATCGTTGGACTCGCGACTGCGGAACGTCGCGAGTCCCGAACATCCTAAATTTTCGCGATTCCGTGCGGGGCGAGGCGAGGGTCGACCCGCGCGCGAGGGGCGATCGATTCGTCTGGAAGCTGTCTCTCGCGGATTGCGCTGCGGAATCGAGTCGGAGAATGGGAAATGTCTCCCTTTGAAAGAGACCGCGGAAAATTCCCGACTTTAACCGCGACGATCGACACTCGGTCCGAGCGCGACACTCGCCACTTGCGGCGACCCGGGGCGGTCGACCCCGCCTCGTCCAACTTCATCCACCTTCATCCACCTTCATCCGCCTTCGTCCTGCAACTTCATCCACGGCCTTTTTTTTTATGAGGCGAATGACTCGCAAGGAGAAAGAATTGTTTTCATCCGCGACCTTGGACAAAGGCAATAAATACATCTCGTCATTCCGGGATTTAACGCCCGATACTCGACAAGGACGCGATCGTCTCGAACCGTCCATTTTCTGCCGGCCCGAGTAGGGCTCGACCGGGGAAGAACCTCGACCCGGAGAGGCCTCGTCAGTCGCTCGTGTCGATTATCACGTCTCTCCGCACTTTGGATTGAGAAATTTCCTTTTTTTTCTGAGGGCTGACGGTTGCGACGAAAAAATCGGTATGAAACGGGTTTTCCCAGCTTCGAAGTCCCCGATTTTTTAAATAAACTCCTGACCTTGCATGTCTTCTTCCTTCGTCCTTTCCCGGGGGAAGCCTTCGACCCGGAACTCGAAGGAATCGCGGCCAAATGACTCCCGGAGATTCCCTGGACGAGCGCCAAGACGTCGCGCGAGGCGAATCGGAAGTAAACCAGGCTTTTCCTCGTGGATCGCTCGGATGCGAAGAGACGCCGTTGAAACGAACCTGCCGGGTCTGAAGACGGTCGACGACTGGAGGACGCCGGAGGTTCGCTCTGTGGTCTGCTCGCGGTTCGTCGTTGGGTGGATTAGGTGGCGCTGCGGTCTCGGAGGGGGGTGACGTCGTGCTACGAGGAGGGATCGAGGGTCAGTCATCTGTCGGTGGGGGTCAGGGAAGAGGAGGCGAGTGACCTTTGGGGTCGTTTGGTCCGGGGATAGTAGGTTGCGGTCGGGTCTTCGGTGTGTAAACTGTACCGAGAAATTTATTGGTTCCTTGCGGCGACCTTCATGCGGTGAATGCAGGCGGGGAGGAGGGAGTCCCTGCGCGCCATCTCTTGTCGCTTTACGGAATGAGGAGGCTACATTATGTCGTCCCACTGGCAGTGGGTTATCAGTGCTTCATAGTGGGCTCGCGCTCTGAGAAATTTTGTCGTGACGAGGCATGTTTTCGTGAGTAGGTGTGTTTTGGGTCCGTATCACGAGTTCCTGAGACGCTGCATCGCATTTGCAAAGGCGGAAGCTCGATCCTCCGTTCATGATGGGTACGACGCTCTTACGTGGACGTAGGCCTAGGCCTTACAAACTCGACTTGGCATATGGTCCATCCTGTAATAACCAATACGCTTAGTTATACTCACAGAAATAGCCAGAAATACCCTTTCTGCACGTCGCATTTTTTGGGCTGGGAGTGGAATGAGATTCTGGACTAAGCTAGACCAAAACCCCTAAATGATGCCCACAAAAAAGTTGCTTATCTTCCTATCTGTTCTGCTCATTAGGTTCTGAGACTGTAAATTGATTTTTCTGATGTGTCTTCCTGTACTGGACCCAGAGAGAAATTGTAAAATTTTTGTCTCAACAGATTCTCTCAATCCTCATTTTCTGAGCTGAATGACCTTTATTGAAGAAGGAGATATGTATCCTCTGAGTTTCACCTCACTTTGAAGGGGCAGTGTTTGTAACTCATTGACTGTCTTTTCAGGCCTATAATGTTAAGGGTAAACTCAATGTCGTATTTATTAATCCATAGCGAAGAAGCAAATCCACTTTTATAAATTGACATGATTGAAGTATGAGCCACAGGTTTCTCATGTAACTTCATTTAGTGTCAACCTTGTGAAATGGCTCTAAGACCATCCCAAGTTTTTTTTTGCCACAAAAGGCTGTAGGTTAAATGGCTTAACTAAGCTGGCAGCTTTGCAAGTCAAAACCAGAGTGTTTCAAAATAAATAGGTCACGGCCTCCCAGGTGCATGGCAATACAATTTCAACTTCACCAGTTCATGCACCCTGATTATATATAGCTTCGTAATTAATGGATATTTTGTAAGATTAATTCCCCCCCCATTATTTCCGCAAAAGTCGACAATTAAAATTCTGATCCATTTTACACAGTGAATGCCTAAAGAAATTAACGAACATGCGATACACTGAAAACAAAATTGCCCATGGTAGGTTAAGAAGTGAATCGAATTGCCTCAGCTGGTAAGACAGATGACCTAGGGAATTCTGCCTTTCCCCAAAGGCTTGGAATGGCCTGTCTAGGGGTATTAGTGACTTCACTTTTAATGAGGTCACCATTATTAGTGACCTTTGTCATCACATTGAGCATTAGTCACAAAGGGAAGCCTCATGAGTTGTCATATCTATTTGATAGGCTCAAGAAGATGTTCCTAATGAGGATAAGGAGGTATCATGCATGCCTGTTTTAATTGTTGCTATGAGGAAAATGCCATATTTCTCACAAAGATATGGATGGTGCTGCAAAAAGAATAATGTAGGTTTTGCGGTTTGGTAATAAAAGTGAGCTATCATGTCCTATTTTTAACCCAGGTTTTCTTCTCGTCTCAAGGGTCATTACACAATTATACTTATTGTTCTTGATTAAGGAATGATTCCATTGTGGTTCTCACATCATCTTGCACTGATGTCCATCTTCTCTTTTGGTTCCATTTTTAATCAAGTCTCTTCCTTGCCCTTATTCGTGTTTTGCACTATCTTTCCTCAAGGGAACCTCTGATTCTGTTATCTCTAACCCTTGTAGTCTAACTGAACCTCTTAGACCACTTGACCCTGACTGAGGTTATCACAAAAAATTGCCTTCTTTGCTGATAAGAATGAAATACAAATACACAAATGCCAGAAATTAAAAAATATGTTTAGTGTGGTCTACTTCACATACTCCTGATCAAATGTTTTCTCATTTCCCATTTCAGCAACAATGTTCTTGAGCACACTGACGCCGAAGTTCTACGTTGCATTGACTGGCACTTCGTCCCTCATATCAGGACTTATCCTGGTAAGTCATTTATGATATTGACCTCCTTTTGTGCCATTAAAACTTTTATTATACATATACCTGATAGGACTACGACTCGTCACTTTGATGTCTTCCTGATGCCACTCTCTTATCACTGCCCTGCCTTGGTGCAATCCACTTTTGCTACTTTTTTTTTTCCTCCAGATCTTTGAGTGGTGGTACTTCAGGAAGTACGGAACATCATTCATCGAGCAAGTATCTTTGAATCACATCAGTCCATGGCTCGGAGGAGGAGATAGCAACACCGATGAAGAAACCCCTCCTCGGGGGAACGCTCCGATACAGAGCTCGGTCCCCGGTTCGTACACATGCGTGTTCCGAAGTGCATGTGCTAAGTACTTGCACTTCTGTCTATGGAACAGCCTGATTTCATGCCTGTTCTTGAATCTAGAATGCAAAGTATGGAGGAATCCCATGAATCTCCTGAGAGGAGCAGAGTACCAACGGTTCTATTGGTTCGCGTCGAAGGAACCTCTGACGTACTACGACATGAATCTTTCGGCTCAGGACCATCAGACGTTCTTCACGTGCGAACTCGATACGACGAAGCCGGGCTTTGACAGTGAGATTGCTTTGTGAAATGTGGTTCCTTGTTTCCTGGAAAGCCTGAGGAAATGGAAAAATGTTTTTTAAAATCAGAATCTTTAAAAATCAGAGGAATGGTATCTTCTTAAAATCAAGAAAATTCACAGATGTGCATCAAATGTCATTAAAAAATTTAAAGGAGGGCATTTATGGTATGGTAGAGGTGAATGTCTTTACTGAATGCTCAGCTTTTTATGTATGTATACTCATCATTTTCATTTCAATGTATTCCATTTTTTGATGCAATGAATCCATCCATGTGGCAGTCATGCAGACCGCATGGAGAGAGAGAAGCCCCAGGGCTCGCATACGTGCTGCGCACGAGGCGATCGAAAAGAATTCGGAATGTTCCACCGCTTTCCTTCTCCTGGCCGAAGAGGAGACGACGACGATCCAGGAGGCCGAAAGGATGTTCAAACAGGCGCTCAAAGTGGCCGAAATCAATTACAGGCGGTCTCAGCAGCTCCAGCATCAGGGACCGAAGATGGAGGTTCTTCATCGTAAGTACTTATACTCCATATCCTTTCCCCGTTCACATCTTCGTCGTACGGCAGCAAATCCACGCATCCAACACGTTGAATATTACATAATTTTTTTTGCACTTGTGGACAGGATGATTTGAATTTGAGTCAGAAAGGCAAGGCTGGGTACAGGAGGGCTTTGGCTACCCAAATTACCATATTATTGTGTTGAGTGTGGGTTATGGAGAACACTCAACATTTTCATTGGATTGCTTGGAAAAGCATAACGAAAGATTCATGGTACTCAATTCATGTGCCTTCTTATTTTTGCCTTTGAATTATGTATGTATCATGTTGAAGGTGCCCCAATATTTCATCACTGGTTCTCATGCACTCAGATGTATTCATTTATGGTATGTATTCATGTTTGGCATGTATGGTATGTATACCCCATTGTATTCAATCCTGCTATCTTATGATAAGAGGTTATTCCTTCTTCATATATTCAAAGGCAGTGAAAAGCATGATCATTCTAATATGGAAGACACTCAATTCTACTCCTTGAACTATAATAAAATTCGATGTTGATTTTCATAAAATCTCTCACATGGTTACGTGGTCAGAGAGGAAGGGAAAAATTATTCCAGGATATTAAGAAAAAAATTCAGAGAAGTAATTAAAAATAATATCCTTGTGTTGCCTGCAATCTTCTATGTACCACTGAGTTAGTGGCCCACTTTTTATGCCTCACCTTGAATTGGTAGAGAACTGTGGATATATATAGACATCTTGTCCACTCAGGGGGCATTTCCTTCCCTGCATGCAAGATATCCATTCTTTTATGTTTCATTGCTATACGGAACTAAACTAAAACTTCAGAACTAAAAAGGATGACTTTAGTTTTTAAAATTTTGTACACATCAGTGAGGTGATGAAATTCAATACAAATGGAAAAAAGTGGATTTTCAATCCTTCGATGCCATTACCTCTTCCTCTTGGTAGTGGTTTATTAGTTCTTTACTGTGTCATAAGAGGGAATCAGATGAGGCTTATATATATGCAGTTGACGCTATCAAGGGATTAACTCTACACTTCCTCACCTTTACCATGCTGTGTACTCTTGAAATCTTCCCTGTCTAAGGCAAAAGCACTCTGTTCTGATCCGTCAGGATTTTCATTGTAAGGAGGCCTTCATGAGAGTCTCATGAATGGTAATTTTTGATTTGCAGAAAATGTCCTCAATGTACATCTTGTCTATTTACACTCTATGACACTAAAAAGGACATAGACCACCATTCTCACCAGAGTAAATAACATGATATACCAGCAATGTAAAGGTGAGTACAGGTGCTTGAGAATTTCTTTGGAATAAAGGCATATGTGCAAAGGATGCAATTTGAGGATAAATCGCAATAACTTCTCATAGCAAATCTGCAGCTGGCCAAAACTCAGTTTTCGGTTAAATGGTATCGTAAACCTTTTTCCACTTGAGCTTGGGGTTTTAACGAATTTCTTCATCTTATGTAGCTAGGATGCAGGCAGAAAGTGTTTCTACTCGTATGCCCTTTTTCCATATCTGTGCAGCTGGAACTTTTTTTTACAACCAGTCTTTCTCCACCTCTTTCTTGGTAAAAATCATAATTTACCTATAAGTACATTTATTTACCAATAAGTACATTTGCAATTTTCATTTCAACCCTTCTTCAAATAATGACAATAAATATTTGAATATTCAGGACAGGTTTCATTCACTAATTGCTCATCAGTGATTCATTAATAATTTATTCATTTGAATCTTCAGCTGTTTCATGGATATTGCCAACTTCTTGCATCCTGCTTAGATGACTGGGCCTCTTCCACTTTCCTCCCGCCTGATTTCTTCCTCATTCTCACTTTCAGTTCGATAGAATGAAATTATTCCACCTGAATCATTAATCAATGCTGATGCTTATGTAATATTTATGAAGCAGTTGACCCAAATAGTGGAAGCAAAGGAAATCAGCTTCTCCTTTGCTGAATACGTGTCTTAACTTCGTGCCTATCCTATGACAAGTCACTTAAAGCAGCACATGGACACAGATATTGAAAAAGGGCATACAGACACTTCAGCCCCTTTTTCAGAGAACTCCTTAGTTGTAGTTACTTTCAAGACACCCAAAATGGCATTCTTGAAATGTAGTCTTCCGTAGCTATCTGGCTGCATTACAATATGGCTGAAATATAACTAATTGGCACCCTGCATCGTTATGATCTATTCCATGAATTCCCTTGTCAAAGAAAACTGGATTTTCTCCATTCATAGGAAGAGATACAAATGTTCTAGTCTACATCAAGAGACGACTCGCTATGTGTGCGAGGAAGTTGGGCAAGCTGAAGGAGGCGGTGAAAATGTTCAGAGATGTGAGTTCCAGTGGTTCTCTGTCCCTCTCTGTGACATTTTTTGCCTTGGTGATGAGAGGTCTTTCTGGAAGACCTACAGTGCTTTCTTATGCTTTATGTTCCATTTTGAAATCAGTTTCAAGTCAGTTACCTATTTCCTTGCTCATTTACGAGAAGAAGCAGATGTATTCAAAGGTGCTTGCTGTTTCAGCTTACGAAGGAAGTCCCTGCGATCCTGAATGTGCTGAACATCCATGAGAACCTGATAGAGGCCCTGCTGGAGATGCAGGCGTATGCGGACGTCCAGGCCGTGCTCGCGAAGTACGACGACATCTCCCTTCCCAAGTCGGCCACCATCTGTTACACGGCTGCACTGCTCAAGGCCAGGGCAGTGTCTGAGAAGTGAGACCTCCTTATCTCTCACTTTCCCTTGAATTTTTGTGAAGAGGTGTACAGGAAGTGCCAGTGATGTAGTTTATTCCTTATGTTAAAGGCTTTGGCACTTCATCATCAACTGAGCATTCCATAGAGAGGGCTTCAGGGAATGGTTGGTTATGAAGCATATTTAAGCAAGCCATGAGAATTTCCTTTCGTTCTTTCAAGACGATTCCCAATGACTGGCATCATACCCTTTACTGTCTTTGACTTCTACTCTTTATTGCTTATTGTCCGTTACTTTAGTGTTCTGTCACCATTGATTCCCATTTAATCATGCTGTTTTGAAGTAGTATTGCATATATCAATGGTTTCACATTTCAGGTTCTCACCAGACCTGGCCAGCAAAAAAGGCTTGACATCAGCCGAGCTGTCAGCCGTGGAGGCCATCCATCGAGCGGTGGAATTCAACCCTCATGTTCCCAAGGTCATTCCCAACTTCTCATTTGGGCCATGTACTGAATGACAGCCTGCAGAGGACAATTTTATTGAGAGAGCATCTTTTTTTCACTTTGACAGTATCTTTTGGAGATGAAGTCTCTGATCCTTCCACCGGAGCACCTGTTGAAACGGGGCGACTCCGAAGCCATCGCGTATGCTTTCTGCCACCTGCAGCACTGGAGACGGGTGGATGGGGCTCTGCACCTGCTGCATTGTACATGGGAGGGGACGTTTCGACTCCTTCCTTGCCCTCTCGAGCGGGGTCATCTCTTCTACCCGTACCCCACGTGCACAGAGTGTGCTGATCGGGAACTCCTACCCTGTGAGTCCCGCTCCTCGTTTCCTTTTTCCCTGTGCCATCTTTCCACTATTGTAAAGTGATTCTGAATCAAAATTCTACTTGAGTACAATTTGAATCCTATTTTAGACAGATTTTGGATTTGGAAGGATATTTCAGAATGGCAGTTGACTTCCACTGATTCAAATTAGGATTCAGATTGTGTACAACATTCTGGAAAACATTGCAGGAGGCTGAAATCAGAATTCAACTAGTTTGTGCATATGCTACCTTTATTATGAAACACTAATCATATTCTTATGTATTCCTTGTAATTTGCTCCAGCTGTCAATGGTTATTAGTTAAAAAAAAAAGTAATATTTCCCCCTATAGCCAAATGTGAATCTACCATTTTGAACTAGAACTGATGTTATCTAGAGCATAAATGATATATTAAATAATTTCATTAAATTCTCCAGAGAATGAGGGGAGAAACCAGATGCACTCTGCTCTATTCAACTGTATGACATCCATCCTTCACCTGCTCTGCTCTCTATTTTGTTTCTGTTTTTTATTGCAACAAAAGTAAATATTTTGTGGAAATTGCAGGGGGAAATTTTCATTGCCTGGATATGCTAGTAGTATTATATAATATTATGAGTTATGTCTGGTCAGAAGTGCCATGAGATTGACATAAGAAAATCTGAATATACAACAGAGGTGACTGTAAAACTGAATGAATAAGCTGAAAACCTTCCAAAGTTGCACCTTGCCTCCCAGTGGAGGCCTTAAAGTAAAATATAGATCGGATTTTTTAACAGAGCACTATCCGATAATGCAGCTTTATTTACCAGATTTATAATGCATTTTCTCTGAAATAAAGCAGCATTATCGGATAGTGCTCTGTTCAAAAATCCACCCTTAGTTTCAGTTGAGTCCAGCCAAATTATTTAGAAATGGTGGGAAGAGGTGAACTAATTCTTGTCTCTTTTAACCAAGTTTTAGTCCAGACTGAACAGTAAAACCTGGTTTTCCTTAAATGGAGCTTGAGAATATGACCTTTTTTTTTATAGCCTTCCATGAAGTGAGTGTCTACCCAAAGAAGGAGCTGCCATTCTTCATCTTGTTCACTGCTGGGTTGTGCAGCTTCACTGCTCTCCTCACCCTTCTCACTCACCAGTACCCAGAGCCCATGGGGTACATAGCCCGAATGGTGGGTTCCTTGATCTAATGTCATATGTGCTGCTGTCCTGGTGTCTTTGGCTGTACTTGCATTTGCAGGTATTTAACAGCTTTGACTTTTCAGGGGACTATCCTGCTCATGTTGGGATTAATTCTTTTTACATGTCTCAGAAGTGTATTTTTCATATCAATTGCATTCAATCATGCAATTTGCAATCCTCAATTGAAAGGCATCAGCCTCAGGCTGACAAATTGAAGAAAATTCACTATCATTACCAATGTTGGATAGTGCTGAAAATGATCTGATCTTGTAGATGAGAATGAACCTGTAAATAAGAAATTCCTCCAGCCTCTTGTGGGGTTGGCACAGGGTTTTGGACACTGGTTTTAAATGAAAGATTGTTCTCATAATTTCCAAGTCTACCGATGGAAGGGAATGGAAACCGTAACAATTCTGCCATTCCTCTCAAGTCGCCCAAGGAGATCTCTTAATGCCATTAAAAAATAAAAGTTGTCAGATTGGATCTGTTGTCTCGGTGGCTGCACAGAAAAAAAGGATTGACAGTATTACCGCTTTTGCATTTTAGGGGTTAAAGAAATTCAGATTTTCAATTTCATTTAATTTTGTGAGCCCATGATAATGATTATTGCAAAGTTTCCTCTTGACCAGTTTTATTGGTTTAATCCAATTTTGACCATCTTGTTTTCAACCATTTTTTTCTGTTGCTCCACGTCATACAAAAAATGAACTTTCTGTCGTCTCCATGAAGAGGCATGAATACTTCCGGTGCAGAATTGGTGCCATTTGCACCAAAGAATTAGGGAGCATGTAGAATTTCTCAAGTGCAGTTGTCTAGCTGATACCGGGAATATTCTTGTTGGTAGTTCCTGGTAAAGTAGCCTAAACTCTCCTACCGTAAGTCGTAGATTTCATTACTAAAAGTTTATTTATCTGCTATATATATTTCATTCTTTCAGATGAGAGACATTCTGTATATATTTTAGTTTTCCCCTCGGTTACTCACATTTCATCCATAAATGCCTACATTGTTATTTTTAAAAGTTTACGTTTTTGCACCTTGCAAATGTACTGTATATTGGAAGAAAATTTCTAGTGTCCGTGATTCCTTTCGCCACCCTTTGTTACGTTGCATTTTATAGTTTTTCCCTCGATTTACATTTTCACTGGCATTTATGATATGTGATAAAAACAGTTTCCTGAGGTGGAGAGGGCAAAGAACGGAATTTCTCCCCCCACCCCTCCCCCAAGGATTATCAAAGGTCCCCTTTCCCACCGGTTCGCTTAGCACCCCACTCGCTCGTTAGCCGGGCCCAGTTGACAAAGGAGGGTGCTAAGCGAGCCGAGGAATTTTTTCTGGATCTGTCCAATTAGAACCTGAGTAACAACTTTTTATCTGCGCCTGCTTGCTCGGTTTGATTGGGCTTGGACGAGTTCGTTTGAAGGGTGGAGGAAAGCAGCTTGGTTTGGCTGCTTCTCGTGGTGACTCGGTCGCTGTCGTTTGCAATCACGTGGGGGGAAATGTTGTCACTGGGTTGCAAACGTTCGCTTAAATTTTCAGGGAAGAATTTGTAGAGGGTGGATGAGATGCCTTCGGATTTCCTATCGATTTTTTTTTTTTCTTTTAGCGTTAGGTGTTAGATTTTTTTTAATTGCTTATTTTTACGGGTCTCGTTGGAAGTCTCTTCAATATGACCCAAATAGGGGACTTATGCTATTGTGCTCCACCGAGCTTCAACGGATCTGACATATTGGATTTTCTTGTCCAATAAGCTTTTTTTTGCATTCTGTGCAATGCTAGCAACAACAACAAAAAAGTATCAACATATATAAAACTGAAGCTGCACTTGTGAAGACCGGCCAAAGGAATGGACTTTTGATAACATTTTCTTTCGAGGATTTACCTTAGAGGTGTTGTCGGTACAAAATTACAGAAATGTATCAAATTTCAGCATCTCTAGATTAAAGTAAGTCATTTCAGGAATAATCTAAAAATCTAGAGGTCCTTCTGGGTGTAAAGAGTAAAAGTTTGTAAACAGATTTTCGAAGGAAAAAGATGACCGTGAAACAGAATGGGACTATGTGCCATAATTATGATGCCCCGCAGCATCTCGAGTCTATTGAGGACTAAGGTGAGGACTGGCGCGATGGAAAAACCGATCGTGATTGGCATGGAAATCGCTGTTTGGGGGTGGCACGACGCGGTTGGCCTCGTGCTAAGATGCCCTTCGATCTGTTTAGACGGGGAATCCATCCGCAGGTGATAGATGTCTTCTGGTGCGATTTTCAGACATTGTTTCGCTGCGTTTGAGGGCAATGGTCCCACACGATACTTACTCATTTCGCCCTCGAAGGGCTGGGCGTCTCGGCTCTGTCCGGTCGAGCTCCGATTCGCGGGCGCGATCGCCTCTTGCGACACGACCTGTTCCGTGCGGCGGTTGCGGGTTGCGGGTGTAGAGGCGTGATTCTTCGTCTTGCGGGCGAAATGGTCGAAGTATGTGGAAAGGGAGAGGGTGCACCTGCGAGGGTTTTCTCATTTTTCTTTTACGTTTTTAATAGCAGGTTAAGTGTTGGGAAAGGTCCGCTCTGACAGGCAAAGGTGACCGGGTGGTTGCAGGGGGAGCAGCATTTTGAAAAAGCACAAAACGCGGAACCGAGCAGGAATTTCCATGCCGTTGACGATCGGATCGATTTTGTCGTCATGAGGTGACAGTCGTCTTAGAGACTCGAAAAATATGCACCACCTTCGCAGGGTTGTGCTGCAACTGCTTCAAAGTACTCTTCAGACGAGGTTTGGGGTCGCGCTGCATGAACACCAGGTGGCTCTCTGTCGCACTGGAGGGATTTTGCATGGAATCGTTGCGAAAAGAATTCTAGTTTTTCTTCTTTCCCCTCCGATGCAGTAATTACCAGCAGCTTTATGGAGCTGCACTAACGAGCGCAGTCCATTGTCTTCCGAAGCGACCTCGATTCCGACTGTTTCTTCCCTTTCTCTGTTGCGTGACGTCATGGTTCCCGTCCGTGACGTCAGAATTCCTTGCGGTTCGGTAGGTTCGCTCGGCGTTTCGTCGCTTTTTGGATTTCCTCGATGACGCCTGACGGGATCGTGGGGGTTGGGGCTCGATGAAGTCATGCGAACCTTTCCCGCGTTACGGGATGGTATGCGAGAGGTCGAAGATATTAAGGTTGGGGGAGGGGCTGCGTCCTTGGGTGGTCCCGAGATATATGCGCCCTGAACTGCGGCTGGAGACACGCCCCTTGCGACCAACGTTTTTGGGGCTTGGAATTTGCTGATATGAGAGGAAACGTTTTGGTGCTTCCTTCCCTTGCGGAAAGGAATTATGTGACGACGTTCTCCTTAACGCGAGGGTTCGACATAAATTGTTTCCCGTTTCGTGCAAGTATTTTGAGCGTCGTTTTATTCGAGAAGTTCGTGCAGAAAGCGATACGGCTGTTTGATTAGATGGAGAGGCAAGAACAATTTTGGCGTTTTCTGGGAGCTGAAGAGATTTTTTCTGAAATCCTACCGCTTATTGCTTAGCTTTTTCATTAATACAATTTTGCTTGTTGTTTTTGCTTGCTTTGTTGCTTAAATCTTGTATGTCGTGCAAAAGTTGCTTATGTAAAGAAAATTGTCGTGGTATTGTCAGTTACTAATATGGGGACCTTCAGAGGCTAGGTCAATCGACGGTTAGGTTTTTCAGTCGGGTAATTCCAGCGAATGCATAATTGCAGAAATTTTCTTTTGTGCGAGAAGAATGCGCCAGAGCATAGACCCTTTGTTGTTCGCCTTCTCCGCTCCCCCCGCGCCGAATGGGGAAAAGACAAGGCCGAGGATGTTTGTTGACGGTGTGGAAGGCGAAACGGCGAGGATATCCCATCCAGCGCGTCTATCCCATCTACACAGTATCCGGGTGTGAATGGGATAATCCCTTATCGGCTATCTTCGCTGAAGAATTCCCTGCTTCAGCGCCCCCATTCACTTTCAGAGAGATCCCACCTGCTCCCCTCTCCCTTTCTCTTCAATGGGAAAAGGAAAATTTGCACAGATGTTCTCCCATCATGCAAATGACTTCCGACGGGAAAATAATTTTTTTGCACGCTTTTTTTTTTGCACGTTTTGCAGGCTTTGACATGGCTCTCCGTTCCCTTCCACTACGTTCTGGACAAGCTGGAAGCGATTCTACCGTCGAATCTCCTCCAGCAACTGGCCAGAATATGACGTGTTCACCGGTCATGCAACCCAAGTGTTCCTCAACTGAATGTTTTTTGTCGTGCAGAGTCGTATTTGTGTCGATCCGTCTCGTTCGGTCCCATGGGAGATTGGAGAAGGAAATGAAAAAGACTCCCGAATGTATAAAAAAAAGTCTTTCATTCATTTACATGCACATTCGGTCGAATCCGCACACGTTGAACACAAGTTGTACAGGTGAGTGGGAGGAATCTGACTAGTACACCTGCGGCTTTCGTATTATAAATAGCATACCATACACTGGTTGAACACAGCGCAGCTGTGTTCGAGTCTGTACATCATACAAGCTCAAGGATTTCCGTTTTCCCTTTTTTTTTCCTCGTTTGCCGTCTCGTCCGGTCGACATATCTCGCGTACTTGTCTTTGGTCGGTCGGCCACGAAGTCGATAATGAACCAGACCTGTCGCCGCTAATGAGCAGGACGAGATGAGTAATTGATGACAAGGCGGGGGCCGGGCGAGATTCTTTGCCTTCGGGATCCTTTCCCCGTTTGGCACGTCACAGGGATCAGGTACTGTCCCGCCGCGGCGCCTTGCACGTGTAGACGTCCCGCCACTCCCTGCAGTCCTGGCATTCCACCTCGCAGCACCAGATGAATTTGCAGTGGCATTTCTTGGTGACGAGGACGCGAGCGGTGTCGTAGCCGCGGCCGCAACAGAGAATGTCGCAGCCGTCGGTGCCCGGGGATGTCCGGTTGCATTCCCGTCCGGCCGTCCCCAACGAACCTGCGATCGCGAGAGCAAGGTCATTCGGTGGAATGCGAGCGCGTGATGGCCTCGTACGTGTTTTACGTGTTCGGGTCCTAGAAAGCCGGTACTTTTTTACGAGGGGACCGGCGGGGGGATTAGTCCGAATTCCATTGAAAGTTTTCACGTGGGAAAAATTGTTGGCGTTCCCGGCGAAATCTTCGCGCAGGAATTGTAATGAGCCGAGCGATTCAGCTGGGTGGCAATACATTTTTACTGAACCGCTTCTACTTATCGAGGAACTAAAATAAAATAATATAAAAATGAATTCCCCGCTCATGTAGAAAATGCTGCTTCAAAATGAAATGATCTTCCGTTTCCCGAAATATAACCAACGTCATTGCCAGGAGAGAGGTCCAAGATGGTGCAAAAATTAAGTTGTTCGTCAGGGAGCAACCTCGTGTTTCGCTCAGTCTCGTCGTATAATTTCTCAGGCTTGCATGCTAATAATGACTTTTCGAATTTGGCAATTCCAGAGTTCAAGCAGGAGGGAATGGCGAGCGGGATGAGCAGAATCTTAAAATGCTATGGATTCACTTTATTAATTTCTCGTACTTAAATAGTAATTTAAGATAATTCCGAGCAAAAGATTAAACAGAAAGTACGGTTTGGAAACAAATATATTATGGTAAATGACTAATTTCCATATGAGCAAAAATATGAGCTTATTCCTTATTCCTAAAATCCAATTCGTTTTAGCATCTGATCATAATAAAGTATTTTCTGCCCTCAAATTTTCTTAAAATTTTTTTTATTCCGTTTGCTTTCAATTTGTTTTCATATTCAGTTTGTTTATAATAATGTTAATCAATGTCTATTAATTTCTCATTTCGGTTAATTATGTATCTCTGTATCGCTGTAGCGAGAGCACAAATGCGGCAAAAAGCTGCAGTCGCACTTGAACACCACCTGATAGCAAACAGTGTTGGAGCACCACCTGGTACAAAGTCGCCACTCGGCGACGTTGAAGAGATGCCTTGAAGAGTATTTTTTTTTAATTATTTTGGTTCCAGGTGGTGACAGAAGTTGAAACTGGAATGCGAAATTCATTAATAAAGTTTCTACAAAATTACAATTTGCCAACTGCAATTTTCCAGCCAGAAGCGATCTTTTTTTTTTCAAAATTCGAATTCGCAAAAAAAAACTTTTTTGAATTCATCCACCAAAAATAATACTCACTGCCACCTTGCCAGGTGGCGTAGTGGCATCTAGCAAACCAAGCGATGCCCAATCGGTCACATATGACAGGATTGTCACGTATGACAAGGAGATACAAATGACGTTGCGACTGCGAATTTCTTACATGAAAAAACGAGCAACCATTCAAAAACCGGATCCAAAAGAATCTGGTCGAGAAATTACGACTCCAACTGGACTAGACTTAAACGACCGACAGATGTCTCTAGCGGCGTCCAATAAAAAAATGTATGAAAAATATGAAAATGTAAAAAATTCTGGCCGATGCGCATCGTGCTGCTATAAGATTGCTGGTAGTAAAAGTTTCGCCCTTGTAGCATGGCATTTCCGGTGTGAACGAGGTCGATATGCCGAAGGTCGACTTGAGTCGGCCTTCACTCAGAAGAGGACAATAATGCAATGCAGTCGGCTATGCCGGGTGGCTCAGAGGAAAAAGCGAGCATGAGCTTGCCGTCTGATGTAAGGAAAAAAATTCGCGACAATAATTAGCAAAAATTATCGTTACAAAGAATGGCGAAGTCATTGCAAAAGCCACATATTACAATTAAAGAATTTTAATTTAAAAAAAAAGCTTAACGATGCGATAACTGACGCTTCACGCTGAACGGCGACGCGACACGACCATGACTACACTTTTCCACAATTCGCGCCTCTTCGCCGCCGCGAGAAACATCTGACGCCGACTCATTCAAGCTAGCGAACGGGCGGGGAACGGCTGTCTGCGGCGGTTCTTCGCTCCGGCGGGAACCTTCTTCGCGCCGGCGGGAACCCTCGGTCGCTGCCGATCGGACTCACCGACTTGCTGATCGAGAAGACAGTAGTCAGGCGAGGCCTCCAGGTAGACGAGGTCGCCCCTCGTCGGCGGCTTGTGATCCCCCACCGCCGCCACCAGGTCCCTCCCCGATTGGTCCATCGTCACCAGCGTCGCCGCGTCGTACTTCCTCTTCAGGTACGACCCGATCGACCTGAAGTCCATGACCGACGCCCAGCACGTTCTCACCGTGCACGCCCCGCTCACGCCGTGGCACTTGCACTCCAGCTGCATGTGCTTCCTCACCGCCTGAACGTCACCCTTCGTCTTAATTAATTAACACTAATTAAGGTGAACGAAGAAGGGGACTGACCTTCCTCCCGGCCCTGTTATTATGCAGATTCATGAGCGCCCTCGCGTCCCGCACCTTCTTCTCCCTCGCGTCCACGAACTTCCTCCCGAACAGCGACCCGAACCGGACGTCGTCCGAGCAACCTCCCCACGCGAATTCCCCTCGCGTGTCTCTGTGCTTCCCCTGCGCGGCCGAAAGACGGTTGAAAGACGGTCGAAAGACGGCATCGCGCGATACGGGAGGGCGTCGCTTACGGTTCGTCGCGGGTCGCAGCGGCAGTGGGCCAGGTCCCCTTTGCTGCAACTCCGGCTCACGGAATACACCACGCCGGCGGAGCTGATGGCGTAGACGAAGGCTGCTTCTCGGCTCGATCCTGAAAAGGTTGCCGTGATGTAAGGTTGCCTCGATGAAAGGTTGCCTTGACGTTGAATGCAAGATGCAAAGTTAAGTCTCGTTTTTTCCTCTCACTCCTTTTTTTTCACGAACGGAACGTTCGAATTCCAAAGCAGAAAACGAATTTCGATGTTTTTCGTCCCACCAAAATCTTCTTCCAGACTCTTCAACCCTTTCACGCCCTTTCACGCCCTTTCACGCCCTTTCAGACTTCTCAACCATATCACCGCCCGAGCGGCTGGAAGTCCCGGGATGTTTCGGGGAGGTTTTAATTGGAATTTTTTTTTTATTTTAACATTTTTCATCTGAAATACGGTCGTAATGTATTTTTTATTGCGCTTCTAACGCCTAACTTTCCTGAACATTTTAAATTTTATGTCTCACTTCCACGAAACTGAGCATTTTGCCCCCTGCCCCCTTTGCCCCCCTTTGCCCCCCTATGCCCCCTTTGCCTCCCTTGACGAATCGACACCAATATTGAAGGCCAGGTAGCCCACACTCCGCTAACCGTTTTCATCTCGTCGATTCCAATCCATTTCCATGGTTTTTTCCGTTTTTCGTGGAGTTGTTGAAAGACTGTTGAAAGACTGTTGAAAGAGGCCGCTGAGTGACACGAGAGTGCAACGCGGAACTCGAACGAAAAACCGCCAAAGCATAACCCGAGTTGTAATCAGGAACCGAGTTATAATCCGAGTTATAAGCCAAGTTATAAGCCAAGTTCTGAACCGAGTCATGACCCAAATCATCGGAAGCCGCTCTAATGACGATCGACGACCCCCCACGCTCGGATCGAAAACTATGAGAGCCCGCCCGGGAAGGAACCGCAAGAAAAGCCGGAACGCGGGGCAAAAAGGAGGAACGCGGGGAGGGGGGGGGGGGGGGGGGGGGGGGGAGATTAAGGAAACAAACAGAAGGTCGGATCGGAATCCCGGTCTCCGCATTCCGGCTTCTTTTCCCACGCCAGCTGAGATAAATCAGATTCGGCGGGATCGCGATGCTTCGTCAAACATCCCCGTGCGTTTTCCTCCCTGGCACGAGGGGGGCACGAGGGGCACGAGGGGGGCACGAGGGGCACGAGGGGGGCACGGGGGGCACGAGGGGCACGAGGGTGGAGGTTTTCGGCTTAATTGACTCGTCCGAAAAGGGAGGTTTTAGCACCTTCTATAATTTCCGTCTCTCATATTTTATTGAGAGCCGTAAAGACGGCCAGCTTCTTGGGTGGCTGGATGCCGCCTTCCCCTACCGCCTTCTACCCGCCTTTGTTCCGTTCGCATTCCACGGTCCCCGCAAACGAGCACCTTTGGGTAATCGACTCGGTTATGCGTGCAAAATGAGTTTGGCAACCTTGCAGATGGATTCGCGAAGGCGTCACGAAATTAGAAGGCGGTCATGACACGAGAAGGCGGTCATGAGTTAGAACGCATTTGAGTTGTGCGCTTGATTGACGTGTCGTGACCGACCATTATGCAAAGAGAGATCATATTTTAATAATGGCCCCTGTCGTACCATCGGTATCAAATTATTCATTATATTCCCAATGCAATGCCTAATTAGAAGTCGCTTTAAATGCATCTTTAATTAATGCACCCGTGCCCAAAGCCATTTAAATTATTTGCTTCGCTTGGGAGTCGTAAATCTGACTTTCGAATTTGGCGATTCGATGACGTCATGACGGGCCCGTCCGCGCCGAATCGCGGCGAAACGGATGGACCAACAGGGATGCTGTCTCGCCGGGGAGGAAGAGACGGAGAATGAAGGGAGGCGAGCCCTAAGCTCCACCAGTCTCTCCGTAGCAGCTATTATATAACTGGTAGGGTGGGTGATGGAGGGTGGAGGGTGGAGGGTGGAGGGTGGATGATGGAGGGTGGAGGGTGGATGATGGAGGGTGGAGGGTGGATGATGGAGGGTGGAGGGTGGATGATGGAGGGTGGAAAATTGAGGATGGAGGATGGAAGACAGAGGGTGGAGGTTGGAAGGTGGAAGACAGAGGGTGAAGGTTGAAAAGTGGAAGGTGGAAGAGGAGTGGGGACGGGCGCAGACTCGGGGAGGTGGTCGTCCTTGTGGCGTCGTGGAATCGCCCTTTGCGGAGGGATGTCGCCGAGTTGAGGGGGGAAGTTCGAGTCGATTCGGCGACCTGTGCGTTTTTCCCCAGGGATGAGGGCCGGAGGATGCTGGATGTTTCCACATTTTTATCCGCGCAAGGTGAACTGGTTTCCCCCGTCGAGTCGACGGCCGGGTCTGCCTCAAAACAAAAGAGGGAGCCCACGCACGTCCGCGCGCATGCACGCACATGCACGCACGGGAGTCCGTGGTTTACGACCTGCGAAGCGACTCTCAACATCCGTGGAATTTTCGGGATTCCTCGCGGGCGGGATCACTCCGACCTGCCTGTGAAGACCTGCCTGTGAAGACCTGCATGTGAAGACCTGCCTGTAAAGACCTGCCTGTGAAAATTCTTCGATCGCATTCCCCTGGCAAATCGTGCAGAAAGCGACGAACCGCGCGATTTTTTTCTGCGCGTTGCCTCCCAGCGCTCCCGAGAGTCCCGCTAGGAGAGTCTGACTAGGAGAGTCCCACTAGGAGAGTCTCGCTAGGAATCTCCTGGCAGCTCCAAGCTTCGTCAACGGGACCATGCTGGTTTGGCAAGAAGACTTGCCATTGTCGGCGGCATGTTTTGCCAAGGCCAGGACGCAAATTTTTGCAGCTTCTTGCAAATTCACGCCGAATTTGCGCATCTGAAGCACTTTCCCCTCTCGAGTACCGACAGTACGGAAAGTACTTAAGTCGAATGTTAAGCAAGAAGCCAAACCAAAGCTTAACTCGGCTCGAGATTGGACTGGCAAGTACCGAAGAGTACTTAAGTCGGTATTTGATTTTAAATATTGCACAATGCGTAATTTTCAAAATTTGCATGGGTGGATCCTTAGCCTCGGGCGGATCTTCAGCCACGTGCGGATCTTAAGCGACGGGCGGATCTTAAGTCACGTCCTGGACGCGTTTGCGGCTCCGAAAGTGCTCGATGGACCGCGGGCGAGTGTCGGTGATTTTCCGCCGCGAGACGATCCGCACGCGACGAATGACATTACAGACGGATTACGTCACGACGATGGACATTACAACGATGAACATTACAGACAGATTACACCGCCGGCGGGCGGAGACCGATCCCGCCCCGTCCTTGAGACGGCGAAGAAAAACGGGTCAGAGATCACATCCAGTGGGAGGGAGGCCCGCGATCCCCCCCGAGATTCCAGAGTAATAGAGGAGTAATAGAGGAGTAATGGCGGAGTAATGGCGGACCGGAGGTAACGAATGGGAGGAAGGTGTGGCCGGCCCCGTAATTGAAACGTAGCCTTAACACCTCCTCGGGTGGTCTCTTTCTCTTTCTTTCTTCTCGCTTTGAGCATGGACACAGCCCTTTTTCCCTTCGTAATTGCTGTGTTTTCGTTCGCACCTTGCCCCCCACGCCCCCTCGCCCCCCTTGCCCCCAAGCCCCATGTGTCCCCCCAACCCCCCACGCCCCCATTTCCTTCTGCCCCCTCTGCCCCCCATGCCCCCTCTGCCCCCCAGCCCCCCATAAAAAAACTCACTTCTGAGAATGGTCTTCCCAAACACCGACGCATCCGTCGCCACCGTGGAACAATTCCACCGCTGATGCCTGAACTGGAAGCGGCACTCCGCCACGCCGATCCCCGCCCCACGCCCCACGCTCGGCATCGCGTCCGCGTACTTGTGGCACAGCCGCCGCTGCCGCCGCACCAGGCCGGGGATGTGGTTGCAGTACACCCGCGGGTTCACCGCGGTGCTCAGCTGCAGTTGGCCCAGGAACCTGGGGAGGGGTTAAGCGGTATTCGTGGGTGGGCGATGGTGGGAGTAAAATATTAATAAAATGTATAGAAATAAATAAATAGAAATAAATATGAATGAAAAAAATGTATGTAAACATGAATATACAATAAACGATAATACTAAAAGCATTGTGGAAGGTTCAATCGGACGAATGGGAATAATTTAAATATTTGGAGTTGAAGCATTTCGTTTGGTCGGTCAATCATTGACAAATTACATAATTATACAAATACAAATTACAGTTTTTATGATTTGTCGAAAAAATTCACAAAAATGAATTTGTGCCATTAATTTTGGCACAAAGAGCGAATTTGGCCTGGAAGCTGAAATTTGCAGCGAAAAGCGAAGGAAGAGGAAATCGCGAGGAGGAGAGCCTCTTAAGCCACTTAACTCAGCTTAACCGAGCCAGA
This sequence comes from Darwinula stevensoni, assembly GCA_905338385.1. Lineage (NCBI taxonomy): Eukaryota > Metazoa > Arthropoda > Ostracoda > Podocopida > Darwinulidae > Darwinula > Darwinula stevensoni. The sequence continues at coordinate 29,023 of CAJPEV010000649.1, read as the reverse complement.
CTTAATTCTGCTGACCCAAGTCGGGACCGCGTTCGCATGGGAACTGGTCGGAGAGGGGGAAAAAAAAAAGGCCATAATCTCACGTCCCGGGCATAACTCAAGCGAGGGATAACTCATGTGAGGGTGACGTGAGATTCCGACGGGACTGGCCTCTGGGGGTTCTCTCACTCCTACAGCTTCGGGTCCATACCAACACATTTTTTTATGGCTATCTTTTTCTTCCGTTTTTTTTTTTCCCCGCGGATTTTGCGGGAAAGGCGGAGGATGTGGAGGACATGGAGGATGTGGAGGATGTGGAGGATGTGGAGGACATGGAGGATGTGGAGGACATGGAGGATAGGGAGGATATCGAGGAAATGGAGGATAGGGAGGATGTGGAGGATGCATCCTCCGTTCGTGTCTTCCTTCGCGAGCGGCTCGAAGCGTCCGCAAGACTCGGAGGGTCGCCGGGACTTCTCCCGCGCGCTTCCCCCAACCGATCGGCGAACCGCGAACGTTCGCGCGGCGAACGAAATCGTTTGACTGCGGCAGCGGGCGAGAGGAACTTCCTTGATAACACTCTCAAACTATTAATTTAATTAATTTAAATCCAATTAACCATTTCGTGCCCGATGGCGCCACTTGGCACGAACTTTCGTGCCAAGTGGCGCCGAAATTCCCTTTCAGAAATTTCTCCGCTATTTTCCCCCGAGTTTTCGCAAATTTGCATAGATATGTGGAGGAACTGCATGATTTCGCTTAATTTTCTTGAAATTTTCGATGAATCATTTGAGTTGAATCTAATTTATTTTTTTTATTTTTTAACGCATGTACCACGGAACTAAACGGAAGATTTTCCCTAAAACGTGATTTGGGCGTGAAAGGGACGTAATTTAAAATATGGTAAATAAAAGCTTCATTTTTAAATTATGGTAAAACCAATGAAAAAGTTTTAAAGTAAAATTTCAAGCGTAAATGATGGCGCGAAAGTGCTAATTAGAATAACAAAACGCTTGCGGCACTTTTCCCATTGGCTAAGTCGTCGCAACAAATTTGGCAACAAATTTGGCAACCTCAATGTCTTAAATCGCGCGCGATCGGCGATTGGTGGTATTTTTCTATGGGAATAATAAAATAAAAATGACAATGATAACGCGAGGAATATTGAAATCTGAGGGGGGAATGCCGTTCCGTGTTGCTCCCTTTTTTTTTGCGTTCCGTGTTGCTCCCTTTTTTTTGCGTTCCGTGTTGCTCCCTTTTCTTTGCGTTCCGTGTTGCTCCCGGGTTTCCCCGTGAGTCATGCGGCGTTTCTCGATAAAAGTTTTATCGGTTTGGGAAGTTAAGCCGCCTGGGATATGTGAGTCTTATTTGTCTTCTAAGACTCGCAAAGCTGTCGAAAGTCCGTTTATTTAGCGAAATAAACAAAATCATAAAATGGTACAATAATGGCTCGTGACAAATGCTGGCTCAACTAATAATGGCTCGCGACAAATAATGGCTCACAACAAATAATAGCGCGCAATAAACGACAACGAGCAACGCCTATAAACAATTTTCCTCAACGTCCAGGAACGCGAGGAAAAGCGAGGAAGAGCGAGGAAAGGCGAGGAAAAGCGAGGAAAGGCGAGGAAGAGCGAGGAAAGTGAAAGTGAAAGCAACAGACCACCAGGTGGAATCCGTGTTCCCGACGGCCAGGATGAGCGAGAAGAGCAGAGGCACGAACACCCGAGCCAGCACGGTCGGTCCCATCTTCACGATCTTCTCATCCCCGATCGCGGGGCACGCGACTGCACTGCAGCGAATCCACCCTTCCTCCCCTTTTTTCCTCCCTTTTTCCTCCTTCCCCTCCCCAGGGGGGGACGAACGAACAAAATGAAACGAAACGGAATCCGCTTAGATGCTATCTTCCCCGACGCAGGGACTTATTGCCTGGTAATCGTGACGGTCCTCTGCGTCCCCGGAGACACCGGCCGCCCGCTCTCCTCCGATTGGTCCTCGCCTTCCAAGCCCCGCCCCCTCCTCTTCTAAGCCCCTCCCCCCCGCCCGATCCCAGAAGCGCGATCCCAGCCGATTCCCCATTCTCGAGAAGTGCGAATTCCCCAATCCCCCTTCCGGAAGAGGCGGTTGAGCCCAGTTCCTCCTCTTCTCTTTCTTCCTTTCACGTCGCACCGACTCGAAAGAATTTTTAGCTCTCCCTTCCCTCCACCCTCGCCTCTCATAGGGGGAAATTATCGCCTCTTTCTCTCGCTTGATCCGACCGGAAACGCGTCTCGACAAAGGCGAGTCCAGCCGATTCCCCTCTACAACCACCGGCCGCGGAACTTCCTTTTTTTTCCCGCAAGTTCCATAAAAGATCGAGCGTGTTCCCATCTCGCGTGCGATGTGGTCGCAACATTCCAAGGGCTACAACGCGCAGAAAAAAAAATTACTATTGAATTACTATTGTAATTGAATAGTAATTGAATAGTAATTGAATTACTATTCTCTCGTGGCTCTGAATTTGAGCACCATCGTGATTCGCTTCTACCAGGAAGAAGGAAACTGGACGAAAGGGAAATCGCGGAAGGTTTTTTCTAATCTTCCACATCAGAACAGCAGCACACGGGAACTGACATAAATATGTTCTCTTTCCTAAAATTTTGTCTTTACATGAGTTATATTCCATCCGCGTGTACTTCGTGTTCCATATAGGCCTAGCAGGACTGATTGAGAGGAGAGAAAAACGGCCGGAGTTGAATGAAAGGAATACGCAGCTTTCGCAATACGATCGTACTTGCACGGATTCCCGCGGAATCAAATCCGCATCCGCGAGGAGGCACTCCTCCGCCGTCCACTCCGACATCCTCCCCGCCTGCGGGAGACTGCGGACGAGGGAAGACGCGGAGGCCGCGAACGGATCCAGCGGAATCCCGCCTTCCTGAACTCAAGCGATTGGCAGCTACAATTCAGCGTCCCGTTTCATAATTAAGCTAATTAAGTTAATTAATAATTATAACCATACCATATCACATATTCCGGCTATACTATATGGTATGTAACGGAATTCTGAAGGACGCTGGCCATTCGCCAGAATTTTGCTCAGATTATCATCATCAAAATACCATCATTATTACATTATAATAATTTATATATATATATATATATATATATTTCCAGGATCATTCGAGGTAACAGCGCTGAAACAAATAGAATCCGTAATTTTAATTATTTTTATTTTAATTATTCCTTGGAAGTCGCGGGCGCCCTTCGAATGTATTTTCTCGCCGAGGCCCAATTCTGTCCCTCACTGGAAGTACTCTGTAAGTACTTCCCAGTACTCCCAGCATGAGTACTTCGTATCGTTTAAACCGGTCGCCCGGCAGCACTGGAGATCCGGGAAGTCTCGCTCGACTGCCGATAGATGTCTCTCGCGAGTTCAAGTCACGTGGTTTTCGCCCACGTGGTCGCTGGCGAGGAAAGCTGGCCTTTTCGAGGACCTTGAGTCGATGGCGTTTGGGTGTGGAGACGCGAAGATGGTGCTGGGTGGAGGGAGGCATCTATTCTTCCGTTCCGTGCTTTAAATAGCATTACAAATAGTGATGCAAATAGCATTACTAATAGCATAATATAGATAGCGTTACTAATCTCAAACTCAAATTTTTAATTATAATAAATAAATAAAAGTTTCGTGGAAGATTTAAACGTTAGAGAACTATAGAGGTGGGGGGAGGGAGAGAGGTAGGCGGAGGGAGGATGGAGGGTGGAAGGTGGGAGGGTGGAAGGTGGGAGGCACCGTCTTTCTGTCAATTTCTCTCATCTTGGACATAGCGATTCCCATTGACAAACTCCAAACCCTGCGTCATGAAATCGATCAAAATATCTCAAGGACGTATGATATGAAGGGGGGAGAAGGGGGGAGAAGGAGTTTATGAAGGGAATTTGGAATAGGAGTTCCTCATGGGGTCCGAGAAGATCGAGGAAAGTTTCGAGGTGATTGGACGGATCGATACGGAGAAAGGTTGTCGAGAGGATCGGAAAGTAAGAGGATTTCCGACTTCTCTTCGATGTCGGCCGGCGAAGCCATGTCAGTCGGCGAAGCCATGTCGGTCGGCGAAGCCATGTCGGTCGGCGATGTCGCCCATCGAGCGCAGCATTGAGTGCTAAATGCTATTCTTATTTGGATCGGTTAATTTCTCAGCGAAGCAAATTTGTTGGTAAATTGGGATTCCCGTGAATGCCTGGGAAAAACTAACAGGAATGTCCTGGCACTCGATGTTTTTAATATTGAGAAAAACGAAAATTCGGCATGTGGGCCGATCGGGCCGAGGACTCATCGGCCCCAAACGTTCTCAATCTCGGTCGATAACGAGATTGTAACCGACTCACCACAGATCTTCCGAGGACGATTAGACTTCCAGTTGGGCCAACATGGTCTTGGCAGCTGGGAGAAGTTTCCAGAGGGAGGCTGGCGAGGGAGGCTGGAGAGGGAGGCAGGACCCAAATCGACCGTGGAGCGTCAAGCTGGAATCAACTGCCTTGAAGATCGCTTCGAGGAACTTCCTGCAACGATTTTCAAATTTTTCAATTCATATAGAAATAAACGAAAAGAGCAATAATTTACCACGCCACAAATATTTATATCGTGACTTTGTCCTCTCCAGGACTTTAGGACAATGGAAACTTTTTAAAATCAGACAAAAGTTATTGCCCAATAAAATAAAGTGATATACAATAATAATATCGCGTATGATAACCCCCCGAAGGATGAAATTAAATCGAGGCCGACATAAAACAAAACATTAAAAAAAAATCAGCCTCAGCAGTTGCTAAAATTTCGTCTTACAAAAGTATTTCGTGCGGCCGATTAAATTAATATATATATATTTAAATGTTAATTCTACATGGCTCCACACAACTTATAATGGGTTCCCGGAAGAGCCCAAATCGGTCCTCGAAATTTTTGGGCCCGTTCACCTGGCTTCACTGAATTATCCATCCCGTTTTTTAAATTATAATTAATTGCTTTCAATTTAATGTTTAATAAATTTCTGTATAAAGTTGGATATTTACACCGAAAGCTGCTTCCGGACTAATCAAATTAATTTCCTCGTCCCTTTGCAGGGTTTTCTCAGATGAAACCTACGCCATGCGCAGCTTTAAAAATAAAAATAAAAATAAAAACAAAAATAATTCAAGGTCTGTACTCTTGTTTGCCTTGGGAACCGTGCCAAAAACGAGGAGGAAATGCATGCTTCATGAAAGGTGATGAATGCCATGGGTGAAATTTTTTTTCAGACGGGCTGAGATAGAGGTGGAAGATGGGAACGTGAAAAAAAAAATATTTTTCAAGGGTTTGCAACCTTGTCCGAAGTACGTCGCTGTGGAAGGGATGGCATTCAGAATCGATTCATGAAATTAACATTTCACCAATGCTTCAAGTAATTTACAAGCTTTGGAACTTCTTTGTAGAGGAGGGGGGGGGAACTGGCCTTGCATGAGAAAACGGGAGGGCCAAGGAGATTTTCGGGATATATACGCCCTTGCACGAATTCTCAAGCAAATCACTTCTGTAGCCAGCAGCGGTCGTTGCACGGATTCCCTATCCTTGGTGTTTTCAGCTTGTTTGGTGGCAAAGAGGAGCAAGGTTTATAAGGTTTATTTTAGCACCACTTTCTCCAATTTTAAAAAGTGGCATTCAACGAGATGAAACGTGAGATAAGGAATTAACGTTGGAATACAAATCACAGACCTGAAAAACGGTTATGAGAAGCCATGATGCAAATCGACCAAAGGTAAGTTAGGTAATGGTCCTTTATGAATCCGTGAACTCTTTTTGGGGGGAAAATGAGGCTCTTTGCCTTCAAGGACAAAAATTTACCTCGTCTAAATAGGGTTTCTGGATTTGGGCCTCGGTGTTCAAGGAAACAATTACAGTAAAACCCCATCATATCAAATAGGCAAATTATTTGAAATTTATTTTAAGGGGGATCATTTTCAAAGGGATTTTGCTCAAAATATATGGAAATTCAACTGGGGGCAAACCTGAAAATTCCCCTGCATCCTATTTCACTATGAAGGGGTTTTACCCAATTTGAGGACAGGATCACTCCTTTTATTATCTGAATTCTTGTCGTTTTCAGAGAATATCATGGAAAGCATTGCAATGCCTCATCTTAAAGATTCCTCAGCGCACGCGCGCGACAAGACGATACAGACGTGGAACTGAAATTTTTCTTGGTCATAAAATAAAAAAAAAAAATCCATCACAAGAGCACCATACATTCCCAAAAGCACACTATCACTGAATCCATCCCATCACCAGTAATTCCATCAATGCCACAACATTTTCTGGAGGCAATTAGGCACTCTTTCAAGGCAACTGCTTGTAAAAGGCACCTATTTACTCTCCTGTACTTTTATATGATAAAATTCTGTGCCGTAATGACAAAATGCAGGCGAAGCACTGGAAAGCTTTAAACCAAGAGAAAAAATAAGAGTATTCATCATGATATGAAGATCGCTGCATACCAAACTAGGTCTAACCTAAGGATAAGAGATGAGTATTTTTTATATTTTTTTTTGTATTGAACTTCCATGACTTATTAAAAACATTTCAAAAGGAAGCAGGTATATTGTCTTGCACATGCGAAGGTAAAACTGGCAGGTCTGTATGGTACCAGGACTCTTGTCCCAAAAAAATCTGACTATAATTGTTTCTTTCATCACAGGGTCTTTGCTGAATTACTTGAAAAGAATTTTAGAAAGGAATTTCCAAGAAAGTACACAATCATGGAATGCAGAAAAGATGTGAATGAAACAAACCAATCCAACACACTGTTACCAAACTTGAGGGCATTGCTGCCTGCAAACAATCACGGGGAAAAAACCACACCAGTACCAACATAAATTACATATTGCCAGTCTTTCTAGATCAAAACCGAAACATGGAAAAAGTTTTGAGAAACACTCACATATACACTGCAAATCAAAGAAAGACATAAGCCTTTGCATGGATATCAAAATTCAGAGAATCGTAACGGGCCGGAGCACAGTGGTGGATGCACTTTGGATATGTGCCCTGAGATTTGAAAATCAAAATTAAAAAAGCTTTGGAATAAGCCTTTGGAAAAGTTCAGTCTCCAACATCACTGTCCCTGTCCCCAAGAAGATACAGGACGTGGAAGGCGACGGCCAGGAGTCCGGTTCCGAGGAGGTCTCCCAGGGCGGTCAGATACGGGATGGCCGAATTGTCGGGGTCGATGGCCGCACGCCACATCGCGTGCAGCAACAAGTGCCCGATGAACAGCAACAGGGCCACCTAAACCAGGAAAAGACCAAGCTCAACAGTTACCTTAATGACTGATCATGTGAAAAAATACTCCAACAATTACAACTGATTTCTTACCTGTATGAAGGCAGCAAGGAGGTAGAAGACAATGAACATGGGAGTTACAGTCGTGTGACCTGCCTTCACCAAGGCAATTGTGAATGCAAATGCCAAATGACCAGGGATGACAAATAATAGTAGGACTCGCACGGTCTTGGCATGAACACCTGACAAAAAACAGAACACAGTTGAATTAATTTTACTTGTTTAGGAATCAGGCACCATAATACGGGTATCAGAAAAAAATTTACATTTACATTCTGAATCTTGATCACTTCAAGCGATTTCCCATGACCAATATATTTATACTTAAAACATGAATTTACAAAAACCTGCTGATTTGCCAAATGTCAACACTGCATTGCTCAATTTGTCTTGAAGTGGGAGGGGGAAGGATGGTGGGTAGTACATGGGTCAGCAAAGGGAACAAGTGACAGATGGTTACGGGCATGGCCAAGGGGGAGTGGAAGAAGAACAAGAACAGAGAAAGAAGTGGGATATCAATGCGCAGCATCCATTCCCACACGGTAAACTCAGTCAATCACCCACTTCTGATTGAGGAGCAAAATTGATGAATTTTCTATCCATATCATAATAAGGACATGACTCATGCCCATACACTTAACCTACTTTGTGAGTCAGTTCTGCTCCATCCATATGGCATAGAGGATGGACAGAACACTGGTTATAAATCTCATACCCTAAGACTCACTGGTAGTACTCACCCTTCAGAAATCCATATTTAAGGTGCCCATGGAGCCTACAGAGCATATAGCCCTTGGTTCTGAAACTGTGACAAATTAAAGTTATCCCTGGCTGGGACCCACATGCAAGTCTCAAGGTGAGTGTTAGATTACACATGACCCAAGATGTCCTCAGAAAGGAAATGTATCAAGATCGAACACCCTTCTCTAGGTTGTCTGGCACCCTCAGCACATCTTACCAAAAAGGGAAATGTTGGCAATCCTGAATCCCAACCAACAATGAATCAGAAATTGCATATTCTGATGACTGACCAAATTTGGAAGCAACTTTCTGCACAAACTTCACCAAAAACAAATATCACCTTTCCAAATGGGCATATATGTAATAGTGTTTTGTGGAATTCAGGGGGAATTCAAATCTCCCTAAGGAGAGACAGAATTTCATGAAACCCACGGGTTGAGTGAAATTCTCTCAAAGTCATGTCAATGTCACTACACCTTAGAGAGATTCTGTATCTCCCTGGCTCAAAAATTGCCTTTCCCACAGCTTGTCCCACTGAGGGCAATTCTCCTTTCATTTGTGTTAATGGATTATTTAAGGCTGAAGAATACCAGGCCTGCTTCTGTCTGCCACTAACAAAGAAAGAGCTGTTAGGTCAAGTTGACAATCACGTACTGCCCTGCATCCCAAGAATGGACAGAAGTAATACATGTCCCCAGAACCTGCAGGCGAGAGTGGTAATGCAAGAAGGCGGCAAGGTGTTTTTGGGGGCTCCCATTGGCGTAATCGACTCGTCCTTCCTGCTGGAACAGTTAGGTAAAGGCAACTGATGAGCAAGCAGAGGAGGTGCCTAATGGTATAAATGTGTTCTTGGTGTAGGCTTTGAGGGCAGAAACAAGCTATGCCAGTGGGGGTGCAGGATCCCTCTGCAAGTGCAAGCAGCCTTTACCAACAGAATGCAGGTGTAAAAAACTAGGCATAACACGCTCATCCAAGTGTTGCGGGGGAAAACCGTGCGACCTCCCAAAATGAGACAGGTATATTGTCGATTGAACCTGCTTTGAACCTTATTGACTTTTTTCGTACTATACAGGGACTGAAATGAAATTCCATTTCCCCTGGGTGATACCCTTACTCCCTAGAGGTAAACAAAATGATGCAAGCATTGGCAACGAATCCAGGTGATTTGGAATCCCCCTAGGCGGAGGTGACATGTTGGAGGATTTCTGGATGATTTTGCTAAATCCATGGGTTTAGCAAAATCCTGTCACTCCCTAGGTAGATTCTGAATCCTCCTGAATTCCAGAAAACCTTCTGACATCTATATCCTCAAGCTAGATTTCATAGCAAGCTATGAAATGCCAAGTCATCATCAAAATAATGACAGCAAAAAAGAGAGGCCATCTACAGAGTACAGGCAGTCAACAGAGTGAAGCAATGATGAAAACCACTCACCACGCCCAAAATAAATATGTAAGGGATTGAAGCAGCACTGTTGGAGATGAGCTGGAAGTTGACCGAGCTGGAAGTTGCGATGAAAGAACGTAGAGAGGCGGCTGGCCTGCACGGCCACCAGGTTCCCTCCCGCCCCGTTGATGACGGGCTGGAACACGGCTATTCCCCGATACGATCCGAGGGCTGCCTCCAGGATCAGACCACCGGCACTGCAGGAAACACAGTCCAGAGAGGGAATTGTATCCATTTTCATTGTCATGGGCAATGCAAGGAATGAGAATTGCAGACAAACTAAGCCCACCTGGAAATAACCATGGCAGAGATGACAGGCGTCCAGCCGGTCTGAAGAACAACTTTGGTGTGTGGGTTACGCCCTGCAATGTACACCCACAAAGGGATTGACAGAAGAAGAATCCCTATAGTTGTTGGGCTCAAATACCACCACCTTTCTGTGGAACACAAATTTTTCAAAGTTCTGTAATACATGCCTCAACCAGCATACAAAACAAAAATTATCTCTGAAATGTTTTTAAATTTTATCTGTAAGAGACACATAATTTATTATTTCAATAATAATTTTCAGAAAAATGATTACCTTTCACAGAAATCTCCACATGATGTTTCAGGTGAGTAAAGGCACTTGATCACTATATAAAGTTGAGGGTTGCCTGCACTAACTAATTTTACTTTTTCTTAGGAAAAACTACACTTCTGACTTTCTTTATTATGCTTTATAAAGAATTTGTTTTCATAAGTCATCAATTTTCTGAAAGAGACCAGCCAAAGACAAATGCAGAAGCACTCTGGTTCAGTTTAAGGCTTCATATCTCACAGTCCCACATTTCTCATACCAATATAGATAACAAGATGTTCTAACATATGGAATGTAAAAAAATCCTCCCAGACTGAGTGTCAGTGCCTCAGCAAAAATCCCACCTCCCTTTTTTAAGAGCTAGACAGGTGAACCTGAATGCACAAGTTGTTCTTGGTTCAATGTAAACCTCTGTCAAGTATAGCAAAAAGGTAACTTACGACAAAATGCTAGATGTATGAAAATGCACTTGTGAATAATGAGAAAATAAAATCTTTTTTTTCTTTTTCTCATACAAAAAGCAGAGCTTCAGATAGAGGAAGTTACCCTTATAAAGGAAGCTGGTGACACCAGCAAGTAGCGTAAGCGTTGTAAGATCTCCCAAACTTGCAGCAATCGGTGTCGCAATGTTGTCGGGATTGATACCACAGTCTCTGGATATGATCACTACCAATATCATCACCACACCTGTCAGGAGGAAAATAACCATCAGCATCCACATTCACACAACTAAGAGAGAGAGACCAACATCCGATGCCGCACCGGCACCGCTGTTGGGCTACTGGGGACCATCAACAGATCTAACCGAGAATGAAGCTGGCTAGAGATGCAGTAAGAAGGGCACTAGCACCGAGGAAAAGCGCATGACTCAGACTGAATTCCCCATCAGGAATCCAACCCATTATCACAGCTGCTAAAGCCGAGAGCAAACCCACCACGATTGCTTGACACTAGGAGGGGAACAGAACATCACATCATGATGGATCGTCATCAAAGTTGACTCGGATGAGAGAGACCTACCTGGATGAGTGCCAAATTTGCAAAGGACATCTCGAGCCGGTCCCTTCGGGAATCCAGGTTCCCCAGGTGGGCGTGAGTTGACAGGCGAGAGGCCAGAGTCATCTCGAGATTACCTTTCAAGCCCAGCAAGGATGGCACCATGATGAAGAGTTCTGGAACACTCATGAACACTTCCCAATGCTGAAACATCAACATGATTATTGAAACAGAACCCATAAACGAAGCCCCCAAAAATCAGATCTTTGACGGTATCGCAACGCACCTGCACGACATCAAGCAGCATTCCAGCACCAACCATGCCAAGACCTGCTATGAAAAACGGAAGACACACTTGTGAAGCGATCGAGAGGAAGGTCTCATCTTCATCATCCTTCACAATAAGAGACCCATATTCCAGATTGGTCCTCATGTCAATGCTGGAGTGTTTCATTTCGGGGCCCACAAGAGGGGTTTCTTCGGCCGACATGGGGCTGTCATCCATGGAATCGTCCTCGGCAGTCGAATTCTTGGAATCGGAGATTTTGGGAACCATATTGTCTATTGTCTCTTGATGTGGAGCTGAAAGGCTCAACTTTCGATGCCTCAGCATAGCATCATCACTCTCTAAAATCACACTGAAGAGCTCTGGCATCAGTGAGGAAGGATGTTCCACACTGCCCATGATGCCAATCTATTGGCATATTCAGCTTTTCTGAAACAAACCAATAATAAATAACTGTCATTTAGTCGTTCAGACCACAAAGGGGCACTGCCACAATTACCATTGCTGCTGATGATGCAAAATTCTAAAAATTGACTTTGGTGATAGTCTGTTGCATGGTTGCCTGCACAAGTTGCAAGTCTTTTTGAGAAACATAATAAATGGGACATCTGTGCCTGGTCACAAGCTACCATGAACAACAGATTCAAGGCCATCTCCTTCCCGTAACAAGGAACTTCATTAACAAGCAAATCCTGTTGGTAATGAGGAACAGTGTCCATGAAACAGCATACAAAGATCTTTTACTATGATGACAAATTCTTACAATCTTAACAGCAGGGAACATCCAAAGAGCCCCAGATTAGCACATTGTAAATAAATACATACAAATATATAAGATAGGACCTAATAAAAAATGTAAGAGATTGCCAATGAAGAATCCTCTGCTTAAGCTCTATAATGTATAAAGCGGAAACCAGAAAAAGCACAGTCCAACCTTGCTTCAAGTCCACTGCTTCTATGATCAGGAATCATAACACCTCATAGTTCATCAGTCACAATTCCTGATTCTTAAACTCAGCCTCTGTATTTTTTCAGTACACCTCCATTTTTTTTAATAGGAGAAAATCTCTACAGTTATACAGATGTCTTCATGTTCACATGTTGGCTTAAAGCTTTCAGAACCATGTTGGGAAATATGGCCTGTAATAAATAAGGATGCCTAATTTTAATCCTCAATCATGAATGTAGTAAAGGTAACACCTACATTGTTTTGGAAGCATTGGCTTTTATACTTTCAACATTCTACAAAATTCAGATCATTGCCATCGATTACAAACCCTAATAGATAAGTTACTAATCCTGATTGATTTTCATATGAAGCAAAGGTTGAAATGCAAAAGCCAACTCCAAATCCACTAGCGCGCAATTCCTCGTCCCATAACCTTTCACAATTTCCTATTTGAACTTCTGGAACTCAGGTGAAATTAAATTCACCCTCGCCAAAGGTCTAGGAAACCTTCCCAATTGGTTATTAGGCATATAAAATGGACCATGTTTAGGCTTCACCAAGATTACTATAAAGTCCACATGGAAAACATACAAAATTTAATGATTGAAAATTTTAATTCATCTCTCCGGGTCTTCACTGGTACAGGAAGTACCAAGGTCTCATGGCAGATCTCAGACCTACTATTTCTCATGACAATCTCAGGCCTGCAACTGCTCCTCTACCAGGTGGCACAATATTGCAGGGCAAACGATTCATGTATTGGGCATGATAACACGCCATGGGAAGCATAATAATAAGCTTCATTGCCTCAGGAGGTCTAGAGCACCAACATTAATGAAATATGAACACAACTTGGCTACGGGGAACCTACCAGATCTGAAACTGACTGAACTGGAAAGTAACTGCAGCTAACTTAACAGTGCCCCCAGGGCTTCCATGAGAAAAGCACAAAAACATGAAATGCTCTTAATTGTACTCATTTCAAATGTTGCCAGTTTCAGATCAATTTGAGTCTCAAATGTAACATTTGAGTTTCTGACAGGCATAGAGTAATGAGCAATAGGATGGGTTTCAACTAATTTTGCTGGAAACCTGAGGAAACCGAGACGGGTTGATTTAGATTCATGGAACGTCACAGGCCCTTTCGTGAGAAATTCATGGGTAAACTTGCCACTGCCTTTTCTCATTTCCTGAAAGCGATCGACACTGCGCTGGGGTCGAGTGACGGTTGGCCGGCGATGCATGAACGGATGCATTCTCAAATCCTTTAACAAAAAAAAAATACTTCCGAGAAATCCTTAAAAGTATTCGACGCAATTAATTATTTAAAATTCCTTCCATTTTCTTCGAACTGAACTGAATGACGTTGGAGAACGAGGGCCTAACTCACTCCCCCGATTGCCACTGCAAACTGAGGCAGACGTAGGCCTCGGTCTGGCCTACGGAAGACGGAAGAGAACGGGATCCGCCTAGGAACAGGATCTGTCCGAGATGGTAACAGGAGACTCAAGGCCGCCCGGGCTCAAAGATCCCGAACCCACGGGCCTCGTACGTGACGGCGAGGCCGAGGCCTTGCCGCAAACGACTTCCTCAGTGCGATGTTGTCATATCATCGTGGCTTTCAGATCGTGGCTTTTACATCGTGGTTTTGCCGCAGATGGCCTTCACGGTCGAGCCTGGACGTAGCGCGAATCGACTCCGACGGCCTACGAACTGCGACCGCTTAGGCCTAAGCTGCACGAGAGAGGACAACGAGCCAGCGAGGCCGATTAAAAAGCCATTTAAAGGGAAACTCGCCCTCGCTCACCTGAAAATCCGCTCGTGAACCGACAACGTCGCATCTCGAACCGTCCTCAGCGGGCACAAGCCACGACTGAGTGCCTGCGCTCCGAGGGGCAACATCCACGCATCACTCAATCAGGGCCGGCCTTAGCATGTGTCCCCGTACATGGGGCAAATTCAGCAGGGGCGCCAAAACGTTTTTACGAAGCAGTATTGGATGCCATCCTCAGTTTACTTCAGAAAGTGAAAATGCCTTTTTTTTCGGCGTCATTTGGACGCTGGGGGGATCTAGCCGTCTCTCTTCTGGGCGCCGAAATAGCTAGGGCTGTCCCTGTACTTAATTATGCATAATTATTTCGACATGCTTTGGGCCGTTTCGATCTCAAGGTTTTTCGACCGATCTTTGGCGCCGTTCGCGATTTTCATTTAAAAAAGTAAAAAATTTAAATTAAAAATTAAAAAATAAAATTTTTTTTACCGATTGCTCTTGACCTGTCATGCTTCAGCGGACGGCCGTCTTCAAAGAAAATTCCTCTAACGGCGTATTCGACGTCAAAAATTTTTTTCTCCTCTTTTCTTTTTCTCTTTTTCTCCTCTTTTTTTCTCTCTTTTTTTCTTTTTTCTTTCATCCCAGTTGGGACCGTTAGAGGGCCGATACGTATCGGCTCCGTGCCGATTCATCGACGGATCCTCCTTTCGACCGGCTTTCGGTCGAAATCGCGAATCTTTCCGCAGTCTGCTCCAGGCAAAAAATGAATAAATAAATAAAACTCCAGAAGTAAAAAAAAAAAAGGACGCAAAGATTTCGCAATGGAAGAAGCGAAAACCATTCTTTCACTTCCTTTGTTTTCTTTTTTTTTGTGATGTGGAAATGAGATTTTCACCGACAGCCTCGTATATTATTTTCTTCCTGAGTAATTTAAAATATTTTTTTCCTACATTTTTTGCGCTCACGGAAAGATTGCTTAATATTTTATTCATTCAGCTAATTTACGACGTCCGCTTATGATTTTGCTCCAGGCTTAATTTTCGCGAAATCGATCGAGGAGCCAATTTCTCCATCCAACGAAATCTCTCGAACGCCGAGCCGGAAATTTATTTATGAGTAATTTAAATTAGTTATTTATTAAATCCCCAACCAGGAAGCGCCTCCGAAGGAAATCCAGTGCGCGTCCCCGTTCTAACCCGACCGTTCCTATCGCCTCGTTTAATTGGATAGATTGAGGGAGGAATGATGGAGGGAGGAATGATGGAGGAATGATGGAGGAAGGATGGAGGAAGGATGGAAGGAGGATGGGCGTGTCGAAGGATGTCAAAACCGGAGCATGCGCTTCGCGAGTGAAAGTATGGCGTCGCCCCGGTGACCATGCCCAGGGGAGCGTGACGAAGTGGCGTTTGGTGGACGTTCCTTTGGTTTCCATTCCGGGCCAGGCCCTGGCCTAGGGAAGAGTCGATCGACGCGAGCCATGTCGTTCCTTCGAGGCTCGACGAATTACGTGTGGTGCACCACGAGTGTGCTGGGGAAGGGGGCCACCGGTGCCGTGTACCAGGGGGTCAACAAGGTGAGAGGGGATTGGATTATCATCTGGATTTGTCTTAGCCTTAATCTCAACCTTCATCTTAGCCTTAACGATTGTATGGAGTAAAAGAGTATAGTTTCTAAATGTTATCTCGTGGCTAGCCAACCAGAGTGGGAGAAAGTCAGTGCACACTCAAGCTCACAATTGCATATTCTCATCTCAATCCATCCTGATGGCTTTCCATCGATCAAGGATAAGATGTGGTTGGTGTGATGCCTTGGGTGACTAATGGTCAGCAGAGTAATTGAGCTCCTTGCCGAATTTCCAACTGTTCTATAGCGCTGGCAAAATTATTGGAAATGAAGCTTGCTCTACCTTATGAAGCAGTGGTTACCAATCGAATTGGTTGACAAGATAATGATTACATGTGAAAGAAAGGGGGTGGGACGAAAAGAGAGAAAAATAAAGCATTTTGGCAGTAATCCAAAGCTGAACCTTTTAAAGAAGGGACTTGGAGTAAGCCAGGAAACGATTTTTCTATTCTATGTATTCATCTGCATAGGATGAAGTTTTACTGCCCCAGCAAGAGACTGGCATTCGCATGGGGCATAGTCAAACGACCGAATTGAATTCCGCTTTTAGGTAACTGGTCGTATGCCTGTAACCAAAGCCAGCTGAGTCTGTTTGCATTAACCTGGCTTAGGTGGGATTAATAGGAACTCAGAAGATTGGATTTCCATGAGAGCTTATGATGGGAATTTATTTTTAAAATTTTTTTTATATATTTCCCTCCCATTTTGTTTTCAGGTTCTCCTTCGTAGTCTGATTAATGTTCATTGAAGCTAAATGTAAATATAGGTTCCTATCATGCTTGGTCTATTTGTCTTCCTATGGCTGTCTGTGAATTGACATACTAGGGTAGATGAGACAAATTCTGACCCTGCTATGATGCCTTCCCCCACATTACATAATTCAGTGTAATAAGAAATTCAAACAACAGTTTTCAGCAGGATTATACCAATGTCTGGTCTCAAAACACCAATGGACATTGTGCACATTTTTTTTTTGAAATGGCATTGATCCCAAAACTATCAATTTCAAGTAGTTAGGAGGAAAAATTTAAACCAGACAGGGTGTCAGAATATACCCACCCCACCGCAGCCCGGCTAAGAGTTTTGAATTTCCCTCACCTGAGATGTCCTTTCAGGAGAGAGAATCGTCTGCTCTCTTTTTAGGCGTAACTGTTGGGTCAATCGGCATTCACATCATCCACAACTCGAATGACATTCAAAATCTTCGTTTATGCATTGTGGAAACGATTCAAGAAGTAGCCAACCAAGAATAGATACATGGATAATTCATCCTAAGAATATATAACTGGGTCAACCTGGTTTTGGGATTCACGAAGCGAGTTCATTTTGTTTGGGAACAGTCACAGTCACAAATTGTGCCTTACTTACTGAGTAAGCTGTTAGAGGAATGGAAGACTTAGGTATAGCTCTTTTATGAGGAGTTGCCCTGTTGCATATCAGTTTTTCAAGTATAATGGGCTTTTTGATGGGACCCAGGCACTATTGCTCTGCCATGGGATAAACCGTTTCACTTCATTGGCTCTAGCAGGGAATTCATGACCCAGGAGCATTTGCTCTTGACTGAATTGCAGAGTCATTTTTGCAAATGACCTTATGTCTCTCTTGCAGCATACAGGAGAAGCAGTAGCAGTGAAAACCTTCAATCAATTGAGCCACATGCGGCCACAAGAGGTCCAGATGCGAGAGTTTGAAGTCTTGCGCAAGGTCAAACATGAAAACATTGTTAAGCTCCTTGCAATTGAGGAAGAAGTGGGTTGCTTCTGATTTTTAAAAAAGCATTCTAATTTTAGATTTCATCAAATTTGAAACTTTATTTTTGTATCCATTACAGTTGGAGGGAAGGGGGAAAGTGATTGTCATGGAACTATGCACCGGTGGAAGCTTATTCAACATTTTAGATGATCCAGAGAATACTTATGGCCTAGAGGAGAAAGAATTTCTCCTGGTCCTTTCTCACCTCTGTATGTTGTGATGCACATAATTTCCTTGAGTTCATATTCAAGTTTAGCTAACATACATTCCAATTATGAAACCTTTCTCATCCACATATCTATATGTGTATTTATATGTAAGACTCAAAATTTGCACATTATCTTTAAACCTCCTCATTCATCATGCAGCTGAGGGAATGAAGCACTTGCGAGATAACAATCTCGTTCACCGAGACCTGAAGCCTGGGAACATCATGAAGTTCATTGCTGCCGATGGCAGCACCATCTATAAGCTGACCGATTTCGGTGCAGCAAGGGAATTGGAT
The DNA here is from genome assembly GCA_905338385.1 of Darwinula stevensoni. Classification (NCBI taxonomy): domain Eukaryota; kingdom Metazoa; phylum Arthropoda; class Ostracoda; order Podocopida; family Darwinulidae; genus Darwinula; species Darwinula stevensoni. The sequence goes on along the minus strand of CAJPEV010000649.1, from coordinate 11,044 downwards.
GACGATCAGCAGTTCATGTCTCTATATGGAACTGAAGAATACTTGGTAAGATGGCATCATTGCAATCATTTCATCTCTTGGTTTTTCATGGAATTGAGCATGCCACATGGCTGGATCTTCTATGATGAGTGCATTGTAACGTTAAGCCAAACTTTTTCTTTCATCCACCAGCATCCCGACATGTACGAACGTGCCGTGTTGAGGAAGCCCGTCGGCAAGACTTTTGGGGCGACCGTCGACTTGTGGTCCATAGGGGTGACGCTGTTTCATGTGGCAACAGGGCAGTTGCCCTTCCGCCCATTTGGGGGCCGCCGAAACAAGGAGACCATGTATTACATCACGACCGAGAAGGCATCAGGTGTGATCTCTGGTGTCCAGATGTCCGAGAACGGGCCCATCGAGTGGAGTCGCAACCTGCCTGAGGGGTGCCCTCTTTCTATGTGAGTTATCACCTAAAATTCCTATTCCTTATCTGCTTTCAGAACTATGCAAGGTGTTTTCAGTGCAAAGTTAATATTATTTATGATTATGTAATATTTTTAAATCTCCAGCTGATACTTGGAAATAATGGAATTCTTCCACCTACTCTACACATATGTTTGTATTGTTAATCTTATTTCTCTATTTTACATATACATTGATGTATATAATGTTTGAGTTTTCCAGATATATTGAAATATGGCATATGCTGTACTATTGGATTACAAGTAGCAGCTTGCTGTTGAATTGAATGGGACAAAATTTCTGTCTACTCTTAACACATTCATGCCCAGCGACTCCAGAACACTATAGGTTTAAAAACATAATATTACGGTTCCCAGCGTCAATGGGTTAAGAAGAGGGCAGAGGGCATTATAACCAGCTGAACATTTTCAAGGGAGTGCTTCCCTATTTACGTGTGAATCTATGAACCCAAGGCTGGAGGGAAGCTCATTTATGAATGGTCAAAGTTTGTAGAACTCCACCACTGTCAGATGAAGATGTTATCACTACTCATGACTCTCCAACATCAACCCAAACCATTTTTAATCATTTGAATAGCCTATGCCATATATTAACATGCCTGAACAACGAAGGAATAGGATAATATTAGGCTCTTGGACATTGCCATTAGTTTGCCAAAGAATAGGCTTCCTGTATCTGGTAATGAGATGGAAATTCTTTAGTCCCTCTTGTTCAAACAATGAAGCTGCCCATATTTCATAATGCACCATACCTGGCTCAATTTAGAGCAAGCAGTTTCTAAGGGGAAGTTGTCCCTTTCTATGTTTGATATTTATCCTCTAATAAATAAAAAATTAAATGCCATAGAATTGCGAAACAATTCCAACGAAATCATATCACTAACCATATTCAGCTTGATTTCCATCTGCCCTGAAAGCCATTTTATGGTTTCCACTTGCAGAAGATATTACGGTCCAGGATATATCAGAGCAGCTAAGGGGAACCATGCATGAGGCTGATCAGATAAAACAATTATCTTTTGGCTTACTTCCTGGAGGGTTTCTCTCTCACAAGGGCCAAGTTGTGCTTTGGTGCATTTGATTTAATTGGTGATTCTCACTGTTTCTGGATTTTGCAATCGATCACAGGGGCGCGCAGAAATATGTGACACCCTTGCTGGCAGGCCTCCTGGAAGTGGACCCCAAAAAGATGTGGAACTTTGATAAGTTCTTTGTGGAAGTTACCAACATTCTCTTGAGGAAGAAGATGGACATCTTCTACCTTAATCGTCTCCAGAGTCTCACGGTGTATCTTCACCCCGAGGACAAGTGAGGGTTGTGCCTGTTTCAGGCCTTTTTTTTTTCACCTTCTCATGATCTTGTTCTTGTAGGCTGAGTGAACTGCAGTTCCACATCCTGGAACAGACCGACATACCCACCAACAGTCAGATCTTGTTGTATGAATCAAAACCATTCGAAGAATCGGTCGGGGTCACGACCCGATCCCAGAGCTACCCCTCGACTTCCCTGGATACCCCCATCATTCTATTTAATGAAGAGAATAACAATGTTTCTCTTCACCTCAATTCTAGTATTCGTGAGTGACCCACGTGTATCTGTCTTACCAGTTTGCTCTGTACAGCAGTGGTGTTCATCCTTTCCCTTGAATTGCACCAGATTAATAAATTGTGCCAGCACAAAATAATCAAAAGTCATGCAAATGAAGTAGTAAACAATTCATGGCTTGTCATCTGGGCTACAGATTTTTTTAATTTATTTATATTTGCAATTTTTCAAAATGTCTTGTGTACCAGTGATAAGAATCAGAAGTACAAGTGCTGGTATGCATACTAGCAGTTAAACATCACTGCTGTTAGTTATGATGAGTAATTATTTTACCCTGTTGTCATTCCACAGCCAAGTTCCCTTCATTCCCGAGTGTGTTGTCGATGGAGAATGATGCAGTGTTGGCAAAACTGAGCTGCAGCATAGGCCACATGATCAAGCGATCTGTGGAATGCCTCACCCGTTGTCAACACCTCATGCAGGAAGCTGTCAACATGCTTCTGTGCGTGGTCCCATGACCCTCGACTTAAAAAGAATTACCTTTATTTTTTGCTATTTCCTGATATCAACGTTAATGTTTCCCCTTTCCCAGGTCTGTGATAACAGAGCAACTGAGCTTGGCTAAAGGGAAGAGTGACGAAGCACAGAAATTGAGTCATTCCCAGACCCAGAGACTGGAATTGCTTGTGTCCTTCCACAGTTCCTTGTTCCTTGCACTGGATGCTCTAGCTTCCAAGAATTCCTCTCTCGACGTCTCCGATGCCCGGAGGCGTTTGGCCGACCTCATCTCCAACAAACAGCACAGTGCCGCTGCTGTACGTTTTCCGACCGTCTGTCGATGTTTAGCGTGAAATGTGTCATTATTCATCAAATTAATTCATTCATTGGATGAACCTGTGTATTTGTACAAACCAGTGGTATTCCATGGACCTGAAGTTCATGCTTTCTTTTTGCTAGTCTCTTTGTGAGTGGGTAAGAACTGAGGTTACAATAGTGATGTGTAAAGTCAAGGGGAAAGGTGGAGCTGGGAACAGCTTCGCAATGAATTTGGTGCTTTATTTTTCCAAGTTTCAATTATAGGCTGCTTATGTGGACTTTTCTGGTGTCAAACATATCCTTCACTATTATTGTAACAGGCAGTAGAAACGATAAAATGTAATCGGCAGGGTTATACAGGGTTTTGCATGCTAGGCATTAGCATACAGGTGAAGTGATTTTATCTTTCCTTTTTCTCTAAAATGGGATCAAGGTAACAAAAGTTTACAAAGTGTGTGACCAGCATGCATGGCCCTGGTGAACTGCCTTCATGAGCCGTCTGAAAGCCCTGGTTGCAGCAGTCATTGGGGCTACAGGAAAAATGGAGTGCTTCTAGTTTCAAGGAGGATGATGGGATTGTTTGCATATGACCACTGTGTAGAACTTTGGAAGAATGTATTGGGGAAGGCCTGAAGTAATGGGTGGAAGGTGGGGGAAGTAGATATGTTGGCACGGGTCTTTGATGAAAGAAGATAAAACATGGAGAAAGTGGGAGCAAGCAGTGCCCCTTTGTGGTGTGAAAGACGTCTGGAGAGATTTGCTTGCATTTCTATGGTGCAATGTTTTTCAATCATGTGAACAGACGGGGGGGGGGGGGGGCAGCAATCCTTGGCACACCATGTTTCATTTTTGCAATGTCCTTGTTGATGACCTTGAAACATTTGTAAAACAGGTGAAGGAGCAGTTAGAGGCGGTGGTGCCCCACGCTTCCCACCTGTACAGTCGAGTGGTCGGAGAGGGGACCCTGAAAAAGGAGTGGTTGGATGCGACGCGAGGGATGAAGGATATCACCAAGTGTGCCAACAAAGCCCACACTTACATCACCAAGCTTCGAGAGTCCTGGCAGCATCTTCTCAGAGATAAGGCTGCCAAAAGTATGTCTCAGTGTCAGTCTCTTTCCATCTTTTTCATGTTGTTCACTACATATCCAGTGTTGGGAAAGGGGCTTTTGAAGTGCTATTATTTACATTCAATGTCATGCTAATGTAGCACTTGGACTGTGAGAACCTTCCAGAGAAGTCAGAAAACTGAAATGAGACATAAATATTTTAAATTAGCTGCCCTCAGCAAGTGAAGCACTGATACCTAGGTGTACATGCAGTTTCTGACCTTGACACTTTTGAAAATATTTAAAGTCTCTCCAAAGGATATGAAAGAGCCAGAGATTTTGTTAATTGAATAAAAGAGGAACATCAACATTAAGTTATAAAATATTAGATCTTTCCAAATTTGAACCACCTAGCAAACTCAGGATTGATTTCTGGTTATTGTTGCCAGATTTCAAAGGAAAACATGCAACTTGTTATAGTTACTTTGTTACAATCCAGAACTGGTCATATCACAACTGATTGAATAATGTTTTCTGTAGATCTCACTTACAATGATGAACAATTCCATATGCTGGAGAAGATTAAAATGCAGGAGACTAGCAAATCCCTGCAGGCTCTGCTCAACTCAGAATGCAGCCCCACCATCCACGTCATGGCCGAGTGTCTTGCCGACTGGTACAAGTGAGTGCAAGTGACATTTCTCTGCTCTTAAATCCCACAGAATTAGGGTTTTCTTTTATGCGTACGTGTGACTCTTGTGTCGTAGAATGGCTCAGGCGACCTTCGTCCAGACGGAGTTGGTTCGAAAGGACCTGCAGAGCGTGGAAGAGATGAGCGGTGCATTGTCCCAGAGTTTGGATGAGGCTCAGACCCAGTATTTGAGTCAGGTGGAGCATATCCTCACTCATGCAAAGAGTCTCAAGGCTCAGCGGAAGGGCGAGCGGGACGGGGATGCTGCTCGCAAGAAGGAGCTCAAACGCAACGTCTCGCACGGGTTTGTTTCCTTCTTCCATCCATTTTTATGCCTTAATCTGATACTTGGCACTGTATGCTGCTTGTTCCTTCCTCCAGGTTGCATCAGTTGTGTGCAGGCCAGGCTGAATTGTGGCAGATCTTGCAGGAGAACAACGAGCTGCTCACCGAATTCTGCTCCGTCCTCACCCAGCTTCCACCCGCAGGGACCGAGGGGAGGCCGACTCCCGAAAATCCTTGACTCTGCCTTGAGGTCCAGAGTTCAACCTCCTGAATCCTTGTTCCTTGTGTCTTTCTGCTGTTTGCTCTGTACCAAATATGTGTGATGAAATTGAGCTTCCCTCAGCCAAGCCTAGGACACTTCTGCCATGAGACTTGTCCTCATTAAAAGATGTGGCACTGAGCAAATTGAGGTGAAGCTTTTCTTGTCTTGCATGTCTGAGCAAGATTGTGTTGGGAGTTGTTTTGGGTAAAGTTTTCCCCTCCCTCTATAAAAAAAAAAAAAAATTCACTTAGCTTTTTTGACCCCCAATGAGTGAGTGGTGTGCCAAGAAGGAATGTCAGTGGCCTCCAAACTCCCTTTCCAGCCTCAGTACCTCAGAAATTGCCCCTCACTTGCCCATGAATTTCTAGTGAAGTAATTTGGCAGTTTCTTAATTGAGGTTTTTCACAGGAAAGGAGCCTGGAGCCCTGCTTTTCCTTTATTGAGCATAAGTTAAGCTGTGACATTTCTTTCAGTATCTGGCACCAAAGAATGTTATTTCAGATGTGATGTTTTTTCCCCCTTTAAATAGCATGTAGCATTTTTTTCTTGCTTTCCAAAAAAAATCAAGACTGTAGTAGTAAGGCAATTGGTGCCATCATCCCATTGAGTGAGATGGTGCAGGACGCCCTCTTTGACAGAGGAGGTGCAGGAGATTCAATGTACCCTTGTGCAACGAGGTGCTCTAGCCTTTAGTGCTGCCTTCATTGTCTGTTTATGTATAGGTGAATTGCTTGAAGTTCCTTTTAAGTGCTTTTTTTTTCATGGTGGGTCATTCCATCCCTATTCACCCATTTAAAAAAAATGCTTTACATGCACTGACTCCAATTCCTCTGGTTTTTGTGATATTTGGTCTATTTAATAGAGTGGCTGTGAATATTCACAGATTTTTTTATTTCAAAATACAGGCCATAGTATTTTTTTTCAAGCATAAATTATTTTGCAAAATGCAGGACTCATAGAAAGACATATCTGGAAAAGTTATGCTGGTAGTGTTTTATTTGTGATATTATATTAATTGTTGGCACCACTGCTCTTCAAGCAGAAGCCCTATTCAGAGCTCACTTGGGTCTCTCCTTTCAGATGAGACCTCATTCGAAGTGCTTCCCTCTCAATTTCCCCAGACAGTAATTTACGAAAGATTTTCTGGCTGAAAAAGCCATGAAGAAAATTCTATCGCCTGTATTTGGTTATTTAAAAAAAAAAAATGCACAGCAGCTCCAATCACAAAGACTTCACCTCCTTTTAAAGACCTCAGATTTCTGAGATAAATCAAAGATTGTGACTTTTTTCTCCTTTTGGGTGAGCCATGCTGGAAAGACCCTGGTGCAAATGAAACAAAAGTTCTTTCTCATTTCGATGTGAAAAATGCGATTGAAAGTGAATTGTCTTCACATTACCATGCGGCCTTGCAAATGTTGCCAATTGAGTTGCTGAATTTTCTTTTGGATGTGGAAGATGCAGCTTTTTTTTTTTGCTGTCCGTGAAAAGCGGGTGCCCGAGGTTTTGTTTGTGATTGAGTGTTTTTTTTTTTTTTTAGGCATCCTAGACTTATTTTTTGGCGTTGCTCTCAGATCATTCGAGCGTATTGCGCGATGCCTTCCCCTGCTTTCTGCCATGTATTTTACGCCGCGCAGAGACCATAAATACACCATGATTCATTCCAAGGCCGAGGATAGAAATTCAGAAAAGAAAGGGGGATGATGCCTCGACGAAACTGCAGGGAGGGAGTAATCTCAATCTCCCTCCCTCTATCTCCGCTGGCATCATGCCAGATGCCATCTCCATCCCCACCCCTTAATGCCTCATAGCGTTCCGCTGAAACTGGGTAAACTGTTTCTCTTCTCTTTCCTCGGTCCCTTTTTGCTTCTCCCATTCCCCCCCGCGGTCAAGGGGGGCATGTGCCCCTTCGCTCGAAAGAAAAAAAGCAAGCTGGACAAAGGCCAATTCCCCCCACCCAGAGCAGACAAGATGGGAGAAAATGTTTCCAAAGCGAATGATGTCAAACTTGCCATTCAAGAGTTGTTTTGAATATTTGAAGCAGCTGTAGCAATTTCGCCCGCGAAATTTGACATTACGTTCTCATTTACATTTAAATTATTGGATACCATTTGGAATGTTTTTTTTTTATATTTAGATTTCAGAGATTTTGTCAGCTAAATGGTGAGGACCGAGACATGAAATTCCCTGGGGTGTGAGGAGGGGGCAGAGGGGGCAATCGCCCCCATGGTTTCCCCGGGGGGGGCAAGCTGTATTTTGCCCCTGCAATATTCAGACCATGAAATTAAAAAAAAAAACTCATTTAGAGAATGAGACCGACTGGCTTAATGGATTTGACTTGGCGGGTTATCCGTGCCAATTTATCATTTCTTCGGATCTGGACTCAATTGCCTTAATCTCCTGTCATATTTTATTTTTCGACTTTCATCACTTATTTTTCGACTTTCATCTCCTTTTCGCGAATTTTCCCATTTCTGCGTTGGAACGGCGACGCGTTCCGTGCCGTCGAATTGCGCAAGTGAAAGGATCCATCATTTGCGGTCCTTCCCCGAGCCGCAACCGTGCTGATGCAACGAAATAAATTGAGTTTTCGGGTTAGCGTAACGGGCTGGAATTCTTCCTCCTGACATGGAACAGAGGGAAAACTGTTTGTTTTTCTGTGGCATTAACACCATTGAAAACGAAAGGAACCCAGAAAAAACGAGTTTTTTCCCCCCCCCCCCCCCCCCCCTCCAAAGAAAATAAGTAGTACATTAAAAAAAAATTAAATTGTATAATAATAATAAATAATAAATAAAATAACGGAGGGAATTGGGGCGAAACCCCTCTGCAAGGTTTTTTTTCGACCTCAACTTAGATTAAAACAATTCGGAATGGCGTTTTTCCGCGTCACGTATTCAAAGATGGAATCCCGTGAGAAGCTGCGAGGCACCCGCGGAGCAGGCGACCATCCAGGCTCGCCCTCATCCAGCCATTTAATGAAACAGCTGGAAAGTAACTAACTAAAATCCGGATTCTTTCGAGATTGTAAGCGCCGACCAGCAAATAACCTGCCGGTTAAGATGTTGTCTCCGTGTAGTAATTGCTGTCCCCGGTAGATGGCGACTCGATGACGTCAGAGATTACTTTTTTGCTTCTTTTTTTATATTTTTATTATTTTTTTTATACTTTTATATGCAGCCGAAATCCTTCCAGAAATAATTGAGGCATTTCTCCGCGTCCTCCCTCGTTTATCTCGATTATATAAAAAAATTTTTCTCGAGTCTAATCCAAGGCGCCATTTGTTATCCGAGATGGTTGCTCTCGTGTTGCTCTCGAGCTGCATCTTCGAGGCTCGGCAGCAAAGTTCCGGAACTAATTGAAAAGTCCTTTTCTCCGCGGTTAATTATTTGCGCTAATTTTCAGTTAATTACGCTGTTGTTTCTCTTCATTTTCAGTGTCGCATTTATAAAGTGTGGCGATCCCATTTAAATTATTTACAATATAATTTACTTCTTAGGTGGCATTCCGTCCCACCCGTACCGTAGGTAATTATTAATTTTAAATTTATATTATTAATAAGAATTACACTATGCAGTTCAGCAAAAAGTGATTAAAGTTCGAATATGTTACACATATATTAACAATAAACCGACCATGACTTTGGATAACTAATAATTTCCGCAGAGGAGCAACAGGTCGTTCCAAGGCAAAACGGGTCGCTCGTTTGCTTTTCGGTCGTGCAGTTTTTTTTTTTAGCAGAAGGTGCAAAGTTCGCGCAGAAGCGAAATAAAAACCTCCTCTAACTTCCAGGATAACTTTATTTCATCATCGCGTATAACTCATCTAAAATCGAGTATCGGCTGGTGCATGCGTGAAAACGTACGGGCGAACGCCTGTCGATGAGAAGTTTATGGGAAGTGTATGAAAAGTCTATGAGAAGTGTATGGGAAGAGCATGAGAAGTCTAGTGCATGGAGGATGAGGAATTCGCGATCGGATTTTTTCCCCGCCTTTGCGACCGCCAGCGCCCGCCCGCGAAAGAATGCGCGATCGGGGTCCGCGATCGGGGGCGCGGACTCGGGGTTCAACGATCGGGGGCTCGGATCCACCCCCGAGTCCCTGCCCCCTCCCGCGTCCACAGGGCGACCCAAAAAGCGTCGGCTCAATTGTCGATTCGAATTTGTGGGCCGCTCTGTCGGTCCTCTCGCTTAATCATTCCGCTTAACACTATATACAGCTTAAGATCGAAGCGACTGACAAGCGATTAACCGCAGAAACAAAATTGATATCGAAAGCGCTAATTACCCATTCATCCCGAGAACATCATTACGACAAGAAGAGAGGGAAAAAACGGGGGGAAAAGCCACGACTTAACGCAGTCACACTGCAGCTAAGAAGAAAAAGCGTTGAAGCAGCAGACGATTAAGCATTTACCGGGATGCGAATCCCCTCGATTCGCCGTTCGACTCCGGATGGAGGTCGGAACCTCCTGATCTTCAATCCTTGAATCCGGCATCCGTGTCATCCTCCTTCCGTGCACATCTCTCCAGGGACCATTCGTTGGAGGGAGCAGATCGAGAGAGGACGTGCCGTCTCCCGTCGGGCGGATGCGGGCGGTTATCGCACTGGCGCGGTTATGGCACTGGAGCGGTTACGGTTTCGGCGAGGTTACGGCTTTGGCGATCCGGTGGCGGGATTTTTCCTTTCGGGATGCCAGGTCTTGGGGGTCGAAGTCGGTCGGAACGAGTCGCGAAGCTCGAGTGGAAAGGAAGCGAACTCCACGAGCTGTAAAATCGGTGAAACCGCTCGGAAAGGGGGGCGAAGGGGGGGGCCACGAAGCCCGACGTTCCCCCGCGAGCACCATCGGTCGAAAAAGACAACTGGACAGAGAAGATAAGGAAACGTGCTTCGAAAACGTGGAATCTACGCCGCACTTTCCCCAGATTCAGTGCATCGTATAAAAAAGAAACGAAACAATCGGGCGGAGTGCCCCAACCACTAATGCACTGCCGTCGTACCTACTTCTACCTATCTACCGCTGCGTCCTTCGGCGGACGCTCGAGATTGCGGCCATGCAACCTGCCGAGACCGGCAGCAACAAAGGGCACGATCCCTGCCAAAGGGCACGATCGCCGCCCCGCACATTTTTCTCCACTCGCGACCGGACGGACCCGCCTCAGGGCGGCCTCCCCCGACTCCTCAGCATCGACTCCACCACCTCCTTCTCCTCCGCCACCTCCTGCAGCCGCGTCCTCAACTCGTCCTCCGCGTGGATCCACAGCTGCACCAACTCCTGCTTGCTGAAGGAGTCGAGGTACCGGGAAGCGGCGAGGTCCCTGGCCCGCATCGCCGGCACGGAACCCTCCGCCCTCCACAGGCACAGATTTTCGTTGAAGGACTTGACGTTCCGCATCTCCAGAGCGCGATCCCCGACCCCATCCTGCTCCATCGAATCCGAGAACGTCCGGAACAGGAGGCACCTCCGCGACCGCGGGCTCAGCTCTGCCAGCGCCCTCCTCATCTCCTCCTCCTCCACCTCCTCCTCCTCCACCAACTCGAACGTCACCTGCCTCCCACGCTGCCTCCCGTTCCCCTCCTCGTCCTCGTCCGTCTCCGGCTCCTCCGATATCCTCTGCAATTCGTCCCTCGTCGACGTTTGAGCCGCCTCCGAGTCCAGCGTGTTCTCCCGCGACAACCTCTCCCCCCTTTGCGGTTCGGGATTGGCATTGGCATTAGCTGATCGAAAAGAGGTTTTCTGCATTTGTTTAGTGATATCTCGTCGTTCTTCGGGGCAAATATAACCTAATATTGCGTGAATAAATAAATACATACATTTATATTTATACATTTATATTTATACATTTATATTTATACATTTATATTTATACATTTATATTTATACATTTATATTTATACATTTATATTTATACATTTATATTTATACATTTATATTTA
>CAJPEV010000648.1:79341-102348 GCA_905338385.1 Darwinula stevensoni | reverse complement strand
TACTTTTGGTGAGACAATTGTGGACCACCCTGTACATTCCGATACGTTCCAATACAGGGTGACTCAAAAGTCCTTGGACACCTATTGAAAAAATCCTTTGGAGTGAGGACTGGTTAAATCGTTTGAGCAAGAGGCGGGACCTTTGAACTTGTTTCTTCTTGTCGATCTCTGTAAGCAGCTGCACCCTTTGTTTTTTAAAAGGCTTCATGAAAAGCTTTCCCCTGATGTATCTTCGCAAGATCTCTTTGTTCACTCTCAAGGTTTGCACAAGCTCTCTTCCAGAATGCTCTGGATTTCGGTATAGCAGTTGCCTAACTCGTTTCTGGAGCTTCTTATCCTGAAACACGGAAGGACGACGTTCACTTCTTTGGCGATCTGCTGCTGAACCAAGCTCATTCTATCGCTGAATAATGCTGTAGATAGTAGATCAAGGGGTTTTGGTGAGTTTTGAGATCCTGCTTGCTAGAAGACCACTCTGGTTTTGAAAAATCACTGCTTCTCTTTGATGTTTGGGAACCGTATCAAGAGCTATCGACCTGAAACTTGGAAGGCAAATAGATCTGTAGTAGATGTTGCTTCACTCAAAAAATCACCTGGCTATCACTTGTCCAACGGTTTTTTCAATAGGTGTCCAAGGACTTTTGAGTCACCCTGTATTGGAACGTATCGGAATGTACAGGGTGGTCCACAATTGTCTCACCAAAAGTAAAAGCTTATTACTCAGGAAGTACTTTCATTTGTTATGGTGTAGCTTTGTTCTAGTTTCGCACAGAATGTTGAAATTTTCAACAGTAAAATCATATTGAATTGGCTATCGTTTAAGTCACATATCATTGAAATCGGATGCATACTTCCTGAGTTTTTACTTTTGGGGAGACAGTTGTGGACCACCCTGTATTGATGTCCCAGATCACGTAGATTTGTCCTCAGAGCAGACAAGTCCTTTCTCAATGTAGTTAGTTCCAGCGATTTTTTTTTATTAAGTGAAATATTTCGTAGATGGGATTTTTTTTTGCCACGATTTGTTATCGGAAATTTGTTGAAAGTCGACGAAAGAAGTCCATCAGGTGCAAAAAGACCGAGTATCTCCTAAGATCTGAGGAAATACGCATTTTATGCTGGGAAATCCGCCGCTTGCTGAAGGCCGAGAGATGAGGCTCATGCCACAAAAATTCATTTTAGGCTTCGGGCATCTCAAGCATTTCCTCAAGCACGGCCCATAAAGGGCATTTCGACCTTTCATATCTCTGAGTCTAAGGCGTTTTTCACTGTAGACTCGAAGTTGAATTCGATCTTCTCAGGATTGCCGAATTTATCGCCCCCGTGCGAAAAAAAAAGCCGTTTTCATCGTCACGGGTGAACGCACGATCGAGATTCCATTCTATTCCGATTTGAATCCCATTTCAATAGGATTGGTATTCGAAGGGGAGTGATTGATATCGTGCATTCAGCTTTGCATTATTCTGATTAACCCTGGATTCGGCTTTTCCAGAAGGCAATCCAGAGGATTAGGATCTTATTCAGAACCTTTCGAGTCGAGATATCGAGCCGGAAAACGTATGCGTCGAAAATAAATAATCGCTGATTCGAAAAATCGTTGATTAATCTTCTTCTGCCTACAAATTCACGCGAAAAACGATATTTGGCTGGGGAAAAAAAAAATCAGGAAATTCTGCACGTCTCATGAGGGATTCAGGATTGCATTACGAGATTCCGTTCCCATTCTTGTGTCCGCCATTCGATACTGATTGGAATCCCCAGTAATCGAGAGTGATTCCGACGTGCATCCGGATTCATTACTCTTGATTCAAGTTGGGATTCATGCCCGGCAAAATTCGCCGATTCGCCGATGACCGAATTCTCGTCGTTATCGAGGAGCTAATCAACTTTCGTTCGCTCGCGATAATTCCTGAAAAATTGAAATGTCAAAAGGAGTTTCGGCCGGAAGGCATGGGAAATTAGATTTCTCGAATAGCAATTACCGTAAGTTGGTGGTTTCATCAAAGTTGAAAAATTGGAGCTGACAGATTTTTCGCGCGAAACCTTCAAAAGGAATTATGGCACATTTCATGCAATTAGAGAAATAATTAATGCAATTAAAATCATATCCATCCAGGAAGCAAACAGCATCTTCCTCTTCGAGGATCGCATCGACCGACGCCCACGCATTCGCAAGGGCGTCCGAGTCCAGAAATAAAAAAAAATCTCACTCGAGAGGAAAGGATTGCAGCATTAAATGAACGCGTTGCAGCGTTCACGGCTTACCTCAGGCGGAAGAAAAATTCGCAGGAAACGATTCGGCGATCCACAATGGATGGCAAATAAATGAAGAGCAATCGAGTTCGTCCGGTTGAGATAAGAGAATGAGTTAAAGGAGTTTTCGTTCCATTTGCGATACACAAGAGGTACGAATCGTCGCGTAATGACAAGTAATATTTTACCGCTTGTGCCTATTCCTCAGGTCCGAACGGTAAAAAAACGGCCGAAGTCCTTCATAATTCCATCAGTTGTCTTTCAGACATTGGAATTTCGAGGCCGCCGGTCGCTTCAGCGGTTAAAAGACGACCGACGCGGTGCATACGACATCATGCGACCCCGTGAGTTTAAGTAGAAAGAACGCAGGCAGGTTGAATCCTCTCCTCCGTTTTTTCCTCTTTTCCAACGGGGATTCTGATGTATTACTCTGGAGACCTGAATGGCGCAGACCATATAAATAATGCCTTGTGCTCAAGACAGGGCCACAGATTCCACTCCCGGTTAGACCCATCAGCGTGCATGAAGAAAGAAGTCTACGCAGCAGCCAAGAATCGGTTCCATTCTTTCCGCCTGAAATCCGTCTCTTTTCGACCTCGCGATCCGTTCGGAAATATTTTCGTCGACCCGATCTCGCGAAGCTGCGATCTTCGCTTTCTCTCCGTGCAGCCGCCGCAGGCACGTGGAAATTATCTTAATTACAGTCGTCCCTCGCCACTTCGCGCTTCGACTTTCGCGGCGAGGGAAGTGGCGAGGGACGACTGTAGACCCTTCTCGAAGAAGCGGATGCGTGCCTTCGTCAGTTCCCATCGAACCCGTGAGGTCGCCCATCGAGCGATGAAACGCGCCGAGGCACAGCCTGCATCTCGTCTCGCCGCGGAGTTGGCTCATAGACGAGATGTCATGAATGTGAGTCATTCGTCGGAGTGAATCATTCCTCCTTTTCCTTTTAAGACTTGAAGGAGGAAGGGAAAGGAAGGGAAAGGAAGGAGGAAAGGGAAGGCAGAGGATGGAGGGGGAGGGAAGGATCGATATGCCCGTCCTTCCCTATCATATCCGCCCATACCAGAAAGCGACATCTAGCGGGAGATCGGAGGAATTACGTCCCCGAGGAATTTTCTCTTTCCTCCATGGCTTATTCATAACCCTCCTTTCAAGACCCAGCTTCCAAATTACCTTGACATTTCATCTCTCTGTCACCCATTCTCTTTCTCGCTTCTCATCAGCATCCATCTACTCTAATTACATTTCCCCCGCTTCTGGGATCGAGAACTTACTGTAACCCAGCTCGAAGCCTCCGAACGTGATCTCGTTTTCGAGATCGTCAGCTGTGCTTGAAATCTCAACAGGTGAAGAGACGAGAGGAAGCAGATCGGATTGGAATGGGCTCGCATTTCAATTATCTCGCTTCAGACGCTTGCCCATCTGCACGGGAGCACGTGCAGGGTCTTTCCGGGTGAAAGAATCTCTTCTATTCGTTCTGCACGGATTGGATGGAGAAAAATGTGGAGACATTTTCTGTGCGGGTGGGAAAAGTTTGGAGTTGCAAGGGCTCCTAAGAGTGCAAGAACGACGAGTAAAAACTTTGCTCATCAATTTTTTCCCCCCCCCCCCCTCTCATCTTTTTCATTTAGGCTTTGCGTGGCTTCTCGACCGGGTTATCGGACGGAAACTCGTGCTTTTGTGAAAAAGGTCTTCTTTTTCCTCGAACCATCTTTCTTACTGTTTGCAGGGCACTTTTCGCAATGTTTCTGCACCTTGTTTGCACTTGCGAACCTCTGATGTCGCCGCAGCGGAGTGACGAGGGCCGGAGCTCCCTCGGTCTTTCGTCGCTCCGCCAATTTTAGCACTTTAGCATTTTAGCAACGCTTTTCCGCATTTTCTCGTTTCGCGGCTGTCTGTTGTGTTCGTCCGTCGACGCGCAGCTTTTGCCGCCGTTCGGGGGAACGGCTCTGCGATTGCTTCGACATCGACCAATTTTTCATCGACAAAAGTCATAACGATGACAGACTTGATACTTGAGGCAAGTACGAGTAGTTAAAGTGAGAGTTCCCCAGCAAGAAAATAATAATAAATCTCTCTCTCCTTCGATGACATCGTCTTTTAGAACGGGAAGAGTAATGAAGAAAATGATGGCACCGTGACAAAAGCATCGACATGGCCTTATCTACCGGATTGGTCGTCGTCCACTCGCACGCCTGTCGTCTCATTTGTCTCGGTGAACTCGCTACATGCAGAAATTTCCTTCTGACAAAAAAAAAAAAAATGGAGCCACGCTTAGTTCTCACCGATTCGTCGCATCGGTTAACGTCGGTCTCAGTCGGTCGAGCAACCGAGCCCGGTTGACTCGGCCGTTCGCCACGGGAGAAGGTGGCTCGATGCCACGATTCATCGAGTTCTTCGTGAATCTCAATCGAAGTCGAAGTAGAATTAGGACGCTAATAGCCATTAAATCCTAAATTAATTTTAGTAGTCCCGTTAATCCGTATTTCCGAGCGAACTCGTAATAACGTTAAACGAGGGAACGCAGTGAACTCGGCTGACGAAACCAGATGGACACGTTCAATGCAGCCGACAGGCCGAGACAAATCGCCGACAAACCGCCGACAAGCCGCCAACCGGCTCATTCCCCGAGTGACCGTTCCGAGTGCGAGGTGATTTGAAAACACTGCCGGCCCCGTACGGTTCTCACGAGATCTTAATAATGCATCTTTGGCTTTCGGAGTGAATCTCATCCCATCAAAAATGTATCTTTAAATGATTTAAACTTTGAAAAATGGGATGGAGCGAGACGAAGAACTCCATCATCATTTTTCCTCGCGTTCTTCGAGGGAATTCCCTTTCTTTGTCCCCATCTCAATCTAATATTTTGCTGCGGCTGGGGAGTAACTAAGTAAAACGGTAACGATTTACATTTCTCAAGCAGAAACTTTTCCAGGTGACTATTTATAAATCTGAGCCGGAAAGTAACTGGATTTTATTGTTACTGGTTACTTTTTCGGACGAAACCATGAATCTCCGTGGAGCTGCTTAATGAAAATATCTTAATTTCTTAATGATGGAAAGACAACCTTGACAGTGTCTTGCTCGATCCGCTATTGGCCTCGCTCGAAAGTTGAATCGCTTTTTTTTTTGCACTGAAAGAGCCAAATATGTTCCGGACAAAATTACCAGGGAAAGACCGAGAAAATTTTACTTGCAATTCCCTTACGAATCGCTCCTTTTCGCAAGCGACTTAAAAACTCGATATTGTGCACTGAGAGTTTTTGCATCGGTCTGGGCTTCACCCACTTCGCTCTATGATGCTCTTGTCCTCGTCTTCACGATACGCGATGCAATCGGCTCATGGGCAACGACTAACTCATTCCTCGGATGCGACTTCTTCATCTTCGTCAAGGCTGCAAGCGCAGCAAAAAAAAGGAACGAACCCGACGGAACGAGAATCCTAACTTCTCGATCGTGTATTTAAAGAAATGCCCCCCGAAGTGCGGGAAGGATTTCGAGACGATTTCCAGTCGGAAAATGCGATGATCAATTGATGAACTGCCGATACGAATAACGAGTTTGCACTCGAGATTCTCATTTTCTGTCTCTTCCGTACGATCCTCGACTGCACGCCCTTCTCGTTTCGCCCTTCGACCCTTTGACATACTTTCTAATTGATGTTCATCGAGATAATGCATGGAAAACTCACGCCAAACGTTGCCAAACTTTCCCATTAGCTAATGATGATATGATAGTCATCGTCTATTTGGGGCCTTTCCGATCGACGGGTTCGAGACGAGATCCTCTCATTTGGCATGATTGCCCTTCCCCTCTGCCCTTGCCATTTGCCCTTGCTCTCTGCCCTTGCTCCCTGCCCTATCATCCGTGGGTCGGTCCCGTGTCGATCCCGTGTCGGTCCCGTGTCGGTCCCGTGTCGACGCGGAACGGGCGCCGCACCGTGAGAGTGGGATTCATCGTTTGTCTGGTTTTTTTCCCGAAGATAAATATGCCGATGACACGACTTTGGCGTCGACACGTTAAAAGATGAAATATGAAATCGATGAGAGCAGATATAGGAAATTTATGGACTAGGTCAAGCAGATAAGCGTTTTTCCTCGGCCTTAAGCAAAATCACAGATAAACCCAGGAATCGTCAAAAGGAACAAGATGGCATCCGAACACGCACATCGTTCCGAACGAGCCAACGATTCGAATTTACATATGCGTTCACTTCGACCGGGAATGACCTTAGAGAGCAGACTTAGAGGACCTTAGAGAGCAGACTTAGAGACGCGATTAAACCATTACTAACGTTGGCTCGCAGAGAAACAACTCGGAGGAAAGCCGGGACAGAACCAGAGAGAAACAGGAATTTCGCGTGGAATGTTTATATACAGGGTGACAGAAACATCGAAGCAATGTAAATGCTTTGTCATTTATTTATTTATGTTCCAAAAACAGTGTGTTTTGCAACAAATACTATTCGAGGATTTACAAGTCAAGTGCAACACATTACAGCTTAGATTTTGAAGATCCTTTAAATGGTTTCCGGCTCTGGAAAGCGAATTTTTTTTCCAAGTTCAATGGTCACATCATCGATGGCATTTCATCAGATCTCCAGGTCTGACTGCGCCAAATTAATTTCTGTGGGGATATTTGAAATAAAAGGTGTACCAAAACAGGCTTCACACATTACCGGAACTTGAGGAAAGAATTAATGCAGAAATAGATAAT
Source organism: Darwinula stevensoni (assembly GCA_905338385.1). NCBI lineage: Eukaryota > Metazoa > Arthropoda > Ostracoda > Podocopida > Darwinulidae > Darwinula > Darwinula stevensoni. The sequence goes on along the minus strand of CAJPEV010000648.1, from coordinate 95,376 downwards.
CCCAGCATTGTGCGAAGCGACTGTCAAGTACATCGAAAAACGTTTTCTTTCCTGCGTTGCAGCCCGCAGAGACCATTTGAAGGACAAGAAGTTCAAAACCCAATTTATAACATGTTGCATTTGAATTGCAAGGCTTCGAATAGTATTTATGCAAAATCGCACCGTTTTTGGAGCATAAATTAAAAAAATGAGAAAGCCTTGAATGTTTCTGCATCTCCCTGTACTTTGTTGGTCTATCCCGGTGAGTGACGAGAAGCCAATATTCCATCGAGGCCAGCGTTTTAGTGTTGGTGCTAGTCTGCTGACCGGGAGAAGCAGTAAATGATGGAAACGCTCAATATTCGAGACATGGCCTCCCTGCTTCGTTGGAAATAAATCCACTTAGAGGAAAGTATGGGTGTTGAATCGATCGGAAATAAGAGAGGCGATCGGAGAGAAGACGGATACCCATTCTCCCCGATGCGTGGGCCCTGGTAACTCAAGCTCCATATAACAGTGGAAGCAGCCAAGATAATCTCGGTCATCTAATCAGCTTGCCCTTTGTAGGCTATATCTCCTATGACCTTCCATGAAAAAGAGCCGGAATCTTTTGACGGAAAGTGTCCGGTCATTGATTTGCACATGGCATATAATGCTACTGCTGGAGTCATAAAAAAGGATTTACGACATTCCATTATGCCGAGAATGATTGCCTCGACAGAGCAATACGTAGCCCATCATCCCTTCACGAAGATTCATTGAAGAATCCCTCCAGCCCTTTTCCTACTCCTTTTCGAACGACGTTATACATACGAGACGAGGCCTTACTTGTCTCACCTCATCTCGACTTCTTGGGAGGATTCTCATCCTTTCGACGTCTGGGGGGAGGGGGGGGGGGGAGAGGGGGGGAGAGAGGTCTTCGTGGGATCGCTCTGCGTTTTCGAGAGATGAATGAAGGCCGGGTAACTTCTCATTCCTTAATGAAATGAGGCTTTCATTCCACGACAATAAAGCGTGGAGAGGATGCAGCGACATCCCAGAGGGAGCTGTTTTCTGTGACTCCGTGATATATAGACCAGAATTACGGCAGACGAGAAACAGAAGTCCTATTGTCTTGCAATTACGGTTCTATTCAGCCTCTCAGCAATGTTTTATGATGCTGATCCATCACTTCCCACCTACCGTTCGGAATCGTCGCGTCAATGAAGAGGCACCCATTTATTACTAATCGGTTCCTTTTCATGCTAAATGCTTATTTGTCTCATTAAGCCCCTCTTCATCCCGCAAGACAAACGTCCATTAGCGGAAATTTGGTTGGGAAAGAGAGAGAAAGACGGAGGAAATCGATGAAAAGATTGGCCGGAAGAAATGTCACTGGGAGACAGGAGACGGGAACAGATTCAATCTCCTCAATTGTGGTGACTTCATTTCCGGGCAAGCATAATGGCACGGGGGAGGGGGAGGGGAGGGGGAGGGGAGGGGGGGGGGAGGATGGGGATAAAACGGAATAAGTAGCCTTGCCTTACCCAGGGATTACGGACCCCTTGTCCTGTGTAGATGTTTCTCATACAGGCCGTAGGTATATCCCCAATACACGGGAAGAGCCCCGGGAAAAGGAGAGGTCCAGCCTCTAGTCTGGATCGATACACGGAAGGCTCATTCTTCCTCTTCTCTCACTCTCTCTCTCCCTCCCTCTCTCTCTTTCTCTCTCTCTCTCTCTCTCTCTGTCTCCCTCTCTCACTCTCTCCCACTCTCTCTGTCTCTCTCCACCTCCTGATCTCCCAATTATGCGAATTCTCCTTCCCGAGATGGAGAAAATCCAGCCAGCCCATCTTCCCCCTTATTTCATGGGGCCCCGGGGCCGGAGAATGATGAATGAGAAAGGGGGCATCCGAGTCAATATGGTAAGGAGGGCTCATGGGGCATGGAGGAAGTTGATCACTTGATCAAGAGTTTAGTTGAAAGGAAAGAAGGAAGGAAGGAAGGATAAGGAGAAGGAGGAGGACGAGGTGTATAGATATAGGACGAGGAATGCGCAGATGCAACGGAATGGGAGGCCGGGGGATGGGAAGCTGGAAAAGAGATGACGAAGTCCTCTTTAGCTCCCCTGATAGACGAGCAGCCCCGCTTCTTCCTCTGCCTCTCTTCTCCCTCTACGCTTCAGGCTGCGCTTTTATTCTCTACGAAAAACATCCTCCAATCCCTGTCGCTGAAATCGATAAAGTGAAATCTCAACGTCTCCATCTACAGGATCGCCCGGCTTTCCAGTTTTAGGGGATTCTTTTCCTGGTGGCCATCTGGGCTTTTTCCCAGGCATCCATTCCTTCCCTATCCCTATCATCCGATTTCTTTTTCCGTCTTCCCTACAGGTTGAAAGTGAGTGTAATGACGTCGAGGTGCCATGGAGCATGGAGCTGATGTCCTCGACATCATGGCCGGAACAAGAACCTATGGGGCAGAACTATTCAAACATTTCAGGAGAAGAAGGAGGAGGTGTGAGTGGTGCGAACACTTCACATATCTATACGACGGTGGAAACGGTGATGATCGCCCTGGTGGCCGGTGCCATGAGTATTCTCACCGTCGGCGGCAATGTCATGGTCATGGTCAGCTTCAAGATCGATAAACAACTACAAACCATCTCCAATTATTTCCTCTTCAGTTTGGCAGTGGCAGATTTTGCAGTGGGTCTCATCTCCATGCCACTGTTCACCGTGTATCTCCTGGTGGGAAGATGGCCGTTCGGGCCGATAATCTGTGATACTTGGCTCGCATTGGATTATCTCGCTAGCAACGCCTCTGTACTAAATCTGCTCATCATCAGCTTCGATCGGTATTTCAGTGTCACTCGTCCCCTAACGTATCGTGCAAGACGGACTACAAAACGAGCAGCCGTAATGATAGCCAGTGCTTGGCTCATATCTTTGGTGCTTTGGCCGCCTTGGATCTACTCATGGCCATACATCGAAGGCAAAAGGACCGTGCCCGAAGGACAGTGCTATATCCAATTTCTGGAAACCAACATGTACATCACTGTGGGTACAGCCATTGCTGCCTTTTATTTCCCTGTTAGTGTCATGATCGCCCTCTATTACAAGATCTGGCGCGAGACCAAAAAGCGCCAGAAAGAGTTCAGCCAACTCCAAGCAGATCAACGAGACTCCAGCCGACGATCGAATTCCAGGTTTGTCCCGAGCATTATCCCTGCATGACTTGGGAGACAAAGGAAGGACGTGACAAAGAGAGGAAGAAAAAAATTAGCTCAGTTAAAGGCGGAAAGAGAAGATTGGTAAGGACGGCAAGCGAAGAGTTTAGTTGATTGGGGGAAGAGAGAGAAAGACATGAGTAGAATGAGATTTTCTGACCCCTTCTAATCAAAGAATCTCTCTTCCTCTATCTCTCATCCTTTTCAAGAGTCTTCAGGCCCCTTTTCCCCTTTTATCACGGTCAACTGCCTTTTGGTGGAAAAGGAAAGAGGACGGTCGACGGGAAGGGTAGGAGAGATTTCAAAAAGATAGAGGATGGTTCAATAGCTCATTCTATCTCCCTCCATTTCCCAGTTTTATCATCACCGACGTCATCGTCCAGGAATCATGTAGATTGTTGAATTTTCCTTAAAAGACGCCTTCGTACTTGAGCTTTTCGATATTTTGGATCGGAGGAAGTTCATTGCTTTCCCGAAGCTCCTGGACGCTGCTGGTCTAAGAAATGATTTTGTTTTTGTTTCGCTGTTGCGTACAAACTAACTTTGCGGGAACAGTGTTCTGTCGACCCAAAAAAGGAAGCACGATAAAATGAAACTCGAACCAGGAAATGAGCGCGCACGGACACGTGGTCGTCGGATCATTCCAGGTATGCTAGGAGGGGAAGTCGTTGCGTGACGATCAAGATCAGCTAATAGCCTTTCGCGGATGACATTTCCGCCAATCAAGGTAGGTTTATATAGCGAGGAGCAGCATGAAGACAGATAAGAATAGAATTCATAGGTCTTACGACATCATTCACTGCCCATCCTGGAGGAAAGCCTGAATGGTTCTATCAGATGAAAGGACGCCAAATCTAGCTTCTGGGGAACTTTTTTGTTCGTTCATTCAGGCGTTCGCTACTCTCGATTCGTATAGAATAGCAAACATATCTCGCGCGTGCAGAGGGAAAATGTTTGAATTTGGGTCTGTTCTGGCTTTCTTAGCGTTCTCTCATTATCGTGTCGTGCTACTCTACATTCAGTTCATCCATATCAATGAGTATAATGACAATGATTGCACGTAACCTCGAATCAGTATCAGCACCCGATGGAAAAAGATTGAGGCGCTGAGAAAAACTTGTCCAGCCCGAGTATGCAAAACTGCCCAATGCTTCTACGAACCACTTATCATTTCGGTGGCTATGGAAATGCGTACACGTAGGCAGACATGAGATGTTTGCTTCTGTGCTTTTGAATTAGGGCACTTCAATGTCAAATTCATTTTCTCAGGACTTCTCTTATAATTGAATTGCTAATGAAGACGAAGGAGGGAGAAAAAGCAAACCTCATACCTCCTTCAGCTTGATGCATTGGTTAGGGAAATGCAAGATATTTATCTTCTATCGGGTATGTTTTATTCAAACATTATGCGTCGCAGCGATCACTTAAAGATTGAAATCCGCTGAGGTGACTTGCGCCTGGAGTAGATCTACTGCTTCTCCGGAATACGTATGGGTCTTTTTGACATGCAGTGTATAGCGTCGCAGCCACCATGATCGCCATACGCCATGCCTAGGACTGAGCCGTCAGATTGAGTCTGGCACTTGTTCTGTGATGAATTCAGCCCCACTGCCTACTCGCTTTTATGTAGAGCAAAATTCGCACCCCGCACGTATGACTGTTTTTCAGTTTTTAGCAGCGAAGCATGATTGCTGGAGAAGCAATGAAGAATAATAATTATTATTAGGGAGTTGGCAGTTCAAAGCCGCGCCTGACCCTGATCCAAGAATTTAAATATTCTCACACCTAAACACCACGTAATGGGCCAATTGGCGGCGATTTCACCTCACCCTGTACCTAAGGATGTCGCGTGGATACCGGGTCAGAAATAAACTATTATCATAGGAGACTTGCGGGATTAGGTGCGGGGGGAGGGGGAAACAGTTGGCCGAGTTGGCCAAGCCTTGAGAGCTACTCGCACTCCAGATATGAATGAAGGAGCGGCAGAGAAAGAGGAAGCCAGAGGAGTAAGAGAGGGTACGAAGAAAGGAGAAGACGGGGAAGGGAGGAGGAGGAGGAGGAGAGAAGAGATCGATGAATGTGAGTGTGTGAGGGAGGCTGCTTCTCCTCCTGCATTGTTCTTACCCCCTTTCCTTCCTACCATCGATCTCTCTTCTCTCCCATTCTCCTACACAAAATCTCCCATTAACGTGTCGTTGTCTTTTCAGTCCCCGCGATAGTATATCAATATTATATTATATCCCTATCCAACCGCTTATGAAATGGAAACAAAGAGAGGCTTTGGAGGAGATGTGAGTAGCACCATCCGCGTGACAGGAGCTGATCTGGCACGGTCGTGCCCCCCACCGATTATTCGTTCGACGTGTATTAAAGGTCAAACAGATTAACGGATTGATCCTGGGAAGTCTAATGAGGGGAAAGAGCCTAGGCACTAGGCAAGAAGGACGACCACGGGAAGAGGAAAAAAGTAAGGAGAGGAAAAGGAAGAGAAGGGAATTTTCCTCCTCTTCCCTTTCCCTTCGGAGCAGGACTCTGGGCTAGCCTGTCATCCATCACGCTCTATCTCCCTCTTCTTTCCTCTTCGATGGAATGGAATGGATTGGAATGGAATGGAATGGAATCAGAAGAACTTCCTTTCTCGACCTCGCTAAGTTGAGCATGGAAGACAGTTTTCTTTCTTCCTTCCTCCCTCCCTCCTCGGTCCATTCTCTGGTTACATGTCTACCTTAATTCCATTCACTCTTATTTTCCCCTTTCTCTCCTCTTTCCATAATAGCGATGAAGCGGTTGGAGGCGGGGGCGGAGGCGGAGGCGAAGTTGGAGATCCCGAGGATTGGAAGAGAGCGAGATCCGAATCAAGTAACCCAGATGAAATCGATTCTGTCATCCTTCCTACGTCTCTCTCCATCGATCCCAAACGACTTGCCAAGGTGAAGAGCCCACGAGATGAATTAAGGCAGACCTGAGTGCGGCTTCCACTTGAAAAAAACTCGTAGTCCATTACCGAGATTTGAAACCGGGTCTTATCCCCTCAAGATGCCTGTTCGTAAAAAAAAAAATATAAATGAGAACCACCTTGAGGCGAGCAGACCGGAATTCATGGAGCGGCAAAGAATGTATATGCAAAGGATATATATGCATCAAAAACCCTTCGGTACGAAGCAGTGTATGCATCGTATTGAATTATCAAGCCAAAAACGAAGTAAACAAGGCAATAGCGCCAACAAAAACATCGAGCATTGCAAAGCACTGCCCCAGCCTCTCCCTCAGAATCGAGTCTTATCCCCACCTCACATTTTTCTCATAAAACACGGTGGTTCAGACTCAAACTCGCAAGTGGGTCCGCGTGGAATTGCAATAACAGATAACAAAAATTTTTTAGTTATTCTTTCTTTACGGTTCTAATAATTTGATTTGAGGTATTTTAAAAGATATATTAATTTTTTTTAAATCTTTCCATACCTTTTGGGACGCCCTGTATTACTCTCAATCAACTAAGCCATTCAATGAAGCGAACAAAAATCTGGATCAGCTGGTTCACCGGTGACTCGAGGTCTAAGTTCATATCTGACCTTGGATCATATTTGGCACGATGCTTCTTGCGCCATGCTCCAAGCTCGCAATATTCGCCCCAGGTTTCCATCGCTGCCCATCGCGATTTATTGCACGTCTGCAGTGGTGTGTCAAGAACGGAAATGAATGAATTTATTATCGTGCGAACTTGATGTATAGCACAGGAAGCGACATGCTGCGATTGTCTACTGTGCTTTTTTGGCTCGGATCCCCAGGAATTTTTTTGCGTCACGTGTTGGCTTAAATGATAGAGAGGACCATCTACTTCAAAGTTAATGAAAGTTCACGAGGTTTAATGAGAGTCGGTGAAGAATCATGACCTGCCTGATTCTTTCATGGTCCGATAGCCATGAAAGTGTTCACTTTTGCAAACACCCGTTTCTTCGGTTCAAAGCCATGATTCCCTTTTTCATCCGCATTCATGAATACGAATCCGGAATTCAATTATGTTATGAAAATGTCGTGAGGTCTACCGTCAAGTCTGGTTTTAATGTCTTTCACATGGCCATGAGTCTCTCTTCATTGCTATCCTACCGTGAGAAGTTTGTTTATGAAGAAGGATTGAGCTCCGAGCAGCAATTTATTCACAGAGGACATGATTGTAGATGCTGATTAAAATAACCCGTGTCTTCGTCCCCCTGAGATCATAAATTTCTGGTTTTTTTTTTTTGGGGGGGGGGGGGAGGAGTGATTTCATAAAAGATTCTTACGTTCGCCTTCTGGTCGTACCGAAGGGTTTTGGACCTCTACTTTCCTGCCTTTGTTTTCCCCACATAAGCACGAGAAATGCTTTACTTTTTTAAATTTTATAAAGCTCTGTATGCAAATCGTCACTTCCTGTAAAATGCAATCTGTAGAAGGCTGGCGAACTTGTAACTCCTCCACCCAAATGTGTAATTTTAGCCGATGGGAGGTGCATGTACGTAGTTTCGCATCTCCATAAACTTTCCTTTTATCTCAGATCTTTTCTGCACTTGTGAACACTACGTTCGTTATTTTTCACATTTTGGCGTACTTAATCCGTAAAGAGAAATAAAGGGCTGCCTCTCTCGAAATCCCTTTGCCCACCTGGAAACCGCCCTTTGCTGGAAGGGCAGACCCTCCGAACAATTCTTCCAACTGCTCGTGAATGCTGGTAGCAATATCACCTTTATAGTTTAAAAAAAGTAATGACAGTCTCTTTTTTAAATTTTAATTCAGTCGATTCTGGCAATTAAAAATACGTCTGGATAAAATATGATAACATTAGACAAAAAAAAGTTGTAATTCTCATAGATGTAGAGAACACACCTATTAAAGCAGCGAACATTGCACTGCTCAGACTGGAGAGACGAAGGAGCTGCGCCGCTGCGATGCGATCACCACTTTTTAAGAGCACCTCGTGCATTTTTCCTACCTTCAGATTTATCTAATGCTTCCCTGAAAGTATTTCGGGCCTACCAGCACTAACTTATGACGAAAACACTGTAAATGCAAGGCCGGTCCCTTGGTGCCTCACTCACGGTACAATAAGGCAATTCTCAACTCAAGGATGCCGGTGCACGAATACGTTTCCCATGATCGAAGTACCTTTGCATAAGAGTACTCGAGGCAGGCCTGCTTCTGTTGATGCAGGTAGTTGAGGGACGTATTTCAATTTCCACTTCATATAGCCTGCTCAGGTACAAGGGCCAGTCAAATGGAAGTGGGCCAGGGTGCTCTGGAGACATATCATGACATATACAGGGTGTTCGTTTTTAAACGCAACATAGAGAAATGTTTGCCATCTGTTTGTGGAGTTCAGCGAGTGCCTTATCGCTCACCAGGTTGCATATCTGGAAGGATGAAATCTTTTATTGGTGTGTTTCCTTGCAGATAGGCAACCCGGTGGGCCTCATAGCGTTCTCTACCGACAGGCGGCAAAATAATCCCTATGTTGCGTTTAAATACGAACACCCTGTTTATGGACATACGTCCCGCCGGCGTCGAGGCACTTCTCCCATTGTGTCACAAGCTGCTGCAAGGTGTCTTCCTACAACGTCTGTAGCAGCTGCTGCAGAATATCCCTAACTGCTTCCTTCACCTCGTCGTCCGAGAGGAAACGCTGGCTTTCAGGTCCCATTTCAGTGCCCCGATGATCTGGAAATCGCACGGCGATACATCGAGCACATATCGGCCATTGCTCGTTGAGTTTCTGGCTCATGGACACACAGTCAACGCCGAACGTTACTGCCAAACACTGACCCGTTTACGCAGCGCGATGAAGAACTAGCGCCCAGGCCTCTTGACCGATGGAGTCATCTTCCTCCACGACAACGTCCGACCACACACAGCGCAGAGTGACATGGACACGCTGCGCACATTCGGCTGGGAGGTGCTACAGCATCCAACACATTGGCTCGATTTATCGCCCTGCGATTTCCAGATCTTCAAGGCACTGAAACGGGACCTGAAAGCCAGCGTTTCCTCTCGGACGACGAGGTGAAGGAAGCAGTTAGGGATATTCTGCAGCAGCTGTTACAGACGTTGCAGGAGGACACCCTGCAGCAGCTTGTGACACAATGGGAGAAGTGCCTCGACGCCGGCGGGGCGTATGTCCATATATATGTCACGGTATGTATCCAGAGCACCCTGGCCCACTTTCATTTGACTGGCCCTTATTGCTTCACAGGTACAATTATCCTTATGCCAATTAGCTTGATTTTTCGACTTTGCCATCGACGACTAGATTGAAATGAACTCTTTAAATGCTACGAACGAGTTAACTCGATTGCGGAAGTGTCTCTCTTCCTGTGCGTCTTATCTGAGAGTTTTCAGGACAATCTGTGCCATTCCAGTTATTCACTAATATAATGCTTAGGCCTATATAATGTTAGGGAACATGTTTCTTTATAAACAGAGCACGCCATGGTGCACATGAAGCAAAAAAACTCAGCACAGCACAGTAAAGAAAAAGAATGTAGCAGTGAAAGGGTTAAGCCAATTATTTGCAATAGTTTCGATATTTGAAAACTGCCCTAATCGCTGAAACGTGGTGACACATTAGAGCTGCATGAAGCTGTGTTCAGCACAACTACTTATGGAAGCGGTTGCTACTCAGCACGCATGCGCAGTCTTGCCCTTAGCTGTTTTTTTAAGGTATTGAATATTATATACAAAGGCACCCCTTAATTTCCCAAGGGAAATTTTCGTCCCAATGGCCTCAGTGAAGGCCTTTGGCCTTTGAGGCCGCAAGTTTAGGAATTTTGCTTTCCTGTTCCCCCCCCATCCCTGAAAATACTATTGAGGTCGTGAATAACATGTTTTCCACACCCTATTTTTCATACTTGGGCTTCTTTTTATCCCTGGCTTAGCGGAATTTCTCCAGTGTCCCACAGGCACCCTTGTCTAGCATGCAATAAATGACATTTTCTTGCGCAAGCACTTAGCCAAGACCCTTGTATCTGTTTACGAATCTCTCACTAGCAAGGGAACGCGCAGCAAACTTTGGCATTTTTAGAAATATATTATGGAAAAATTTCCTTCAATATATTTTTTAAAACAAGGGCTGCATTTGCCTCGGGGTTTTCAATATGAAAAAGGATCATTTGTCCGAGGAGCATTCTTCAAATCTCTTCATATCACAGCAGCTAAAAAGTTGAAAAAAAAAAGTTTGAAAACGTGATTTCCCAGTTTCTGTTTATTGGAGTTGAGACCAGCCTTCCAAGCAACCGTTTCCCTTGCTTCTCTCCACGTGTCACGTTCGGCCCCTTTTTGCAACTTTATACTTCACATTCAAATTGTTTCGTACTGTACTTGAATGCATTCCAATGATAATTGTATTTGGAACTTGAGTACTTTCCGTGAAGAGGACTCCTTAGGTATTTGCTTCCGGTGAATTTTGCAGTCATTCAAATCAGTGCAATACTTTTGATATAACAGGCATCTTTTGAATTTTCTTTGGTAAGTACATTTCAGTATTTTGAGCCGTCGTTCAGTTGGCCTGAGATGCATATCCTTTGTTGAAGATGAGTCGAAGCATATCTTTATCGTTTAAATGGAGTCAGTACCTCTCTATAAAAAAAAGGACTGATCGGGACTGCCAGTATTGTTTCAATCCTATTACCTTTTAAGAGGAACGCCCTCAAGACTTTTATTGGCACCTCACCTGCCAAAACTGGTTGGTGTATCTTTGCTAATATTCTAGGCCCCCTGCTACCACCTTGACACGGGTCGTCCTAATGGGCAGAAACGCCTCTTGACGTCCCTACCTCAACCTTCAACCTAAGCAAAACACTACTACCAAAAAAACACCCACATTTTCGTGCGAATCAGCACATGACTCAATTTTAAATATATTTTCATTACTTCATTGCTAGCATTTTTGGTAGGCCAGTACTTGTGATACCTTTGAAAGGAGCACCGGTAACACAAAATCAGCTTATTGGTATCTTGTCGAGGTCAGCCCTGTAGTTTTACTGGTGTAGAACCACGGAAGTGCAGCAATAAATTCCCCCAAATGGCACATTCTCCAGAACGAGATGTGTCTATCGGCACCTCATCCGTTCGATACCAGAAAGAAAACAAGAACAAGCAGATCCCCAACTGCGCCATTTAAAGGTCAGAAGAAGCATCGAGAAGTGTGGAGAAAACTTTTTCCCCCTGAAGTTGAACTTTTAAAGTTTTTCTTTCAGTCGAGCCCATATTTTAAATTCTTGTACGTCCATGCTAGGGCCGTGTCTTGGCGACTCACAAGACAATCTTAAGCAAAAACAAAAGTACTCGCAGGAACTTAGCCTACAGACTGGCAATAAAATCCCTGTCTATGCAGGAAAACCATAAAATAAGAAGTTTTCACGATATTTCCAGTCCGATCTTCAAGGGATTCCAATTCGTATGAAAGACTTCACACTTCCTTCTTCTATACAGTAACGTAATTCCTTTTCATTTTCAAAAGACTTTTTTCGGTCTATTTAAAAAAGTGGGTTTTCTTTTCAAAACAAAAAACAAGATAGAAAGTTGGTTGTGAAATAGTTTTTCTCTTTATTTTTATACATTCTGATAATATCTTGCTTCAAGTCAATCATCCTCGGCCATCTCTCTGTAGAATTTATGCATCGGTTTGTATCGTGACGGTACAAAATACGAGTGAAACTTCCTAGGCTCAGAAGCCTTGGAGTAAGGAAGGAAGTGTACAAATTTTGACGTTCTTGCGCGAGCGTGAACTCTGAGAATGAGAATTTGCTCGAGAAAGGCGTACATTGCACAACTACTTAATGGAGCGTTATAATTTTGTACTTCCACAGACGCGGAATGCGTCCTTTCGATTCCAGGCTCGGAGAAGACGACGTCAATGGTGGAAGGGATGGTTCGGTCGAGAGAGCAGCGGAAGCAGCAGCGGGTATTGCGGCAGTGCGAGCGACACCGAACAGCCGGGTTTCTTGAGGAAGAAGTTCCCCGCACTTTCCGGGGGGCTCGGAAGCGGGACTCCCGTTTCCACGGACACGGCCGTCTCTCGATTGCCCTCTATGAACTACCTGGAAAGAAGGCCGGCCACGACCTCTCATTCGGCATCTTCATCCGTTCATCATCGCCCCGCTCGACGATCGCATTCCTCGGATTCCGTCTATACGATCCTCATCCAACTCCCTGCAACCACGACCACCAGTGGTTCGGCTACGGATTCCGGTCCATCCATTAGGATGATCAGCGAAGAAACGCCTCTCAACGACGACAATGATTCCGACGACTCCATCAAAGCCAGGTATACGAAGAAAGCAAACAGACAGGATGTAGATAATTGTTGCTAATGAGAATGCAAACGAGCTGGAATTCGCGAGAGACTCAAACTCGATAAAGATGTTCAGTTCTTGCTTCCTGGAAAGTTGACTCTCGAGCGAGATGTTTTTCAATTAAGCAAGGAACATTAGGGAACTTCCTTCCCCTCCCCCTCCCCTAATTGGGTCCGTGAAGAAGAGGAACGAGGGATAATTGCTTGAATAAGGAAGCGGGTGGCTCCTACCGCTTCTTCCTCCTCGATATTATCATAAAGAATTTGAAGGAACCTTCTCCCCGCCCCAATGCAAAGGAGGTAGAGTTCCGTCAGAGTTCCCGAGCAATTCGGTCAGAAACTTTCCCGAAACTTCATTACGAAATGATCGTAGAGCTCTTTAGACCGTACTGTACTGTACGGGGAAGGGAAAACCGCAATTAGAACTTGGTCAATCCTTGACGAGCTGTAGAGTAATTGTCAACGAAGGCCAAAAAATAGGGCACTGGCGAAAGGGAAAGAGAAAAAGAAACCCCCAGGCCCCTCCCTCTTCCCAGATCAGAGATTCATTTTAGGGGAGAGGGGGAGAAAAATCGCAGGGAGGAGGGTCAAACTGGCGCGATGCCAGCCAGAGAGAGACGCCGAGGACGAAGGGGAGGGAGAGGAAGCCCTTAGCTTCAAATAGAGTAACGCACTAACAGAGCTGATAGTCTGTCTCCATTAACCTTGGATGGTTGGAGGAACGGCAAGGAAACGTAATGTGTTGCGCTGTTACCATTAGGATCCCGAGAAGGCCATATCCTCCAGGCTCCCCGATAGCGGCTCTGAGGCGGGGAAGTTTCTTCCCACGGGAAGTAGGAGGAGAGAGGTCGACATCCCCCACCCCTCCCAGGCGGCCCTCTGCACTCCCAGACCTTCAGATCCCACTCAATGTCCGCATCGTTCCTAAACATATGACCAAGCTCAACACGCAACCGCATCAACTTCAACAGCAGCCGAAGAAAAAGAAGAAGCCCCAAGAAAAAAAACAGGCGAGCCTTTCCTCCTCGATCGTCAAGGATCCATCAATATACTGTATAGGTCAGCTCCTCATCCAATGAGAGGGAATTTTTGCTCTTTTTTTTGCAGGACCGAAAGGCAGCCAAGACTTTATCGGCCATTCTGTTGGCCTTCATCATCACTTGGACTCCGTACAACGTCCTGGTTCTTCTAAAAAATCTTTACGCTTGCGAAGAATACTGCGTCCCGGAAGAGCTGTATAATTTTTGCTATTACTTGTGCTACATCAATAGCACGGTGAACCCCATGTGTTACGCCCTCTGTAATGCCTCCTTTCGACGCACCTACGTTCGTATTCTGTCTTGTAAATGGCGATCCAGCGACAGGTCAAGGGCAGGGAATCGCAGCTAGCGTGACGTGAAACGTCTGCATCCTTCACACGCATTCTTGACGTTTAAAGAATTGCGGAGACTTTTCTTTGCTCAACTCTACTACGCGGAATCCCATGATGTTCGCGATTTCCACGTGTGCATTCAGGGGCCAAATTAACGAATTGTGCAGCATTAGAGAACGAGGACTCTTTCTGTGTGTCTTCCTTTGATTCCACTTCGGCCCGGATAGATGAAGACGGAGAGTGTCAGCATGATTACTATGTTGCGTGTTTCACACGATGCGGATCATCAATGATGAACTCGAATCGTGGAATCGGTGGAATGTTTGACTGGTGCTGCTGTTTGTCGATATTCTATGAATTGGGGCCCTTGGTGAAGGGCCTTTCCGCTCGCACCTTCCGCTCAAATCAAACGATTCTCCTTCAATTCTTTCTCCCGTCAGTGCCAAAAAGCGCCACCTTTTCGACAAAAATTACATAGGAACGAATTCTTTCTTTCTCCGTTCTCTTTGTGCGTTTCCTTTGAATTCGGACAATGAAAGGTTACCCTTGTGATCGACGTTCCTCAAACGTAGTTTTCATTCCTCGACGACCCAGTTTTCGTGGCGCTTCCTCTTCTTCCTCCCCAGCGACTATGTTTCCATCTGGCGTGCCAAATCCTCGAAGAAATTGGCACAACGCATCAAAACATATTCACTAGGCTAAAAACGTTTCCCGACCCGGAGATACCAAGAAGAGTTCCTCTGAATGAACCCCACTTGAGGAGCAAAATGTATCCCTTTAAGGGCCTTTAGTGAATTCCACTTGGAGAAGGAACTGACGTCATCCAGAGTAATCTCTCGAAACATTTTTTTTCACTAGGATGGTAGAGGTGACTTTCAACGTATTTTCGAACTGACCATGAGGCTCCCATCTTAGACGTTGTGCTTCACTTCAATCCGATCTCAAATAGTGATGTACACCTGTACTTTCCTTGGATTACATTCACTATATTATTGGGTAAGAACTCATGAGAAGACTGGGATGCAAACAGTTTCCGTTTTCTCCGCGACGAGCCAATTAAATCGCTGTAACACAGGCCTCGAAAGAAAGACGGGAGGAAAGAAAGATTATGCTTTCTGGAGCTCTACCCTCCCTGCAACAGAACATACGAGTTTACAATCTGACAGCTTGAAATATTTGGAGGAAAACCAGTCCTGTTCTGTTCTAACCTCTAAGCCTCATGCAGGCCGTCAATCCCAGAATTCCTCGGGTCCATTTCCGCTCTCACGACAAAGGCAATAAATAGCGAATAGAGTTCGGCTCACTTTCTGCCATTAAAGGTATTCTTCTCTTTGGATTGAAGACATGTCTTCTGAGCGGAAGTGAAAGCCCCGGACTGTCGAATGCAGGACCAATAGGTTGCTTTAGCCAGTGACAAAACACGAAAAAGGATATGGAGATTGCCCGAGGTCAGGTTGTTAAGAAAGTTTACGATTAGTTGGTCCCCTAACCATCGATCGACCCACAGTGGAACTAAGATAGACACACTTTCCAGGTTTCTTCGTACGAGGAAGGAGAGAAAGAACGAACTGACAAAAACGGAATAGAGATTAAACTAGCTTCCCCGTCTTATCTGCGCGTCCTTTGTCTCCCCAAGGAGCAACAGATCATCTTCGGGGCATCCCGTTTGGGTATGGCCCGAATCTATATCCCTGTGATGTTCTCCAAAGACGTCCTTCGGATGTCCCCTGGCACCCGATTGCATCCCAAGGACATCTGCACCATTTCCTTGGGGTGCACCCGTGCATGTCCTTCCATGTACGTCCATGGAATGAATGCTCTCGGACTCGGGAGGTCGGAATCTGAAAGGGAGGTCCAAGGGAACATCCCATTCTACTGATCACATTTTCCCTCATTCTAGGCACTCGAACCTGCCCTGGGGGAAGGAAAGGAATTGAAGCATTGAACCCTCCCTCCCCCCTCCTCCCCCGAAAGCCTCCTTGTTCTCGGTGCAGAAATGTGGAAGAAAGGCGCTACTTTGGGCGGAAAACAACCCTGACGAGGCTAATCGAGACTTTCTTTCCAAGTCTAATTTCTTTTTGCGATTCTTTACCAGTGGCGTAGCGTCGTGGAGGCCGGGGGGGGGGGGGGGGGGGGGGGGGGGGGGGGGGGGGGGGA